>PVJI01032363.1:0-12261 GCA_004026765.1 Micronycteris hirsuta
TGATCTTCTTTTTCTTAAATAAGTCCCTTTAACATTTCATATAATAATGGTTTGGTGATGATAAACTCCTTTAGTTTTTCCTGTCTGGGAAGCTCTTTATCTGCCCTTTGATTCTAAATGATATCTTTGCTGAGTAGAGCAATCTTGGCTGCAGGTCCCTGCTTTTCATGACTGAATTTTTCTTGTCAATCCCTTCTAGCCTACAAAGTTTGTTTTGAGAAATCACCTGACAGTCATATGGTAACTCCCCTGTAGGTAACTAACTGCTTTTCTCTTGTTGCCTATAAGATTCTCTCTTTATCTTTAACTTTTGGCATTTTAATTATGAATGTATCTTGGAGTGGACCTCTTTGCATCCATCTTGTTTGGGACTCTCTGTGCTTCCTAGACTTGCACATCTATTTCCTTCACCAAATTAGGGAAGTTTTCTTTCATTACTTTTTCAAATAGATTTCCAATGTCTTGCTCTTTCTCTTCTCCTTCTGGCACTGCTATGATGCAAATATTGGACATCTTAAAGTTGTCCCAGAGGCTATTTATAATATCCTCATTTTTTTTGGATTCTTTTTTCTTCTTGTTGTTTTTTGCTTCCTTACATTTCAAATCATTTATCTGATTCTTGGCTTCATTCACTCTACTGTTGTTTCCCTTTAAATTGTTCTTTATTTCAATTAGTGTATCCTGCATTTATGATTGGATCTTTTTTATACTGCTGAGGTCCTCACTAAGTTCCTTGAGCATCCTTATAACCAGTGTTTTAAGCTCTGTGTTTGATAGATCTCTTATCTTCATTTTGTTTAGGTCTTTTTCTGGAGTTTTGATCTATTTTGTTCATTTGGGCCATAATTCTTTGTGTCCTTATTTTGGTAGCCTCCCTGTGTTTGTTTCTATGTGTTAGGTAGAGCTGTTATGATTCCCTGTCTTGGTATTATGGCCTATATATAGTAAGTGTCTTATAGTGCCCAATGGCACAGCCTCACCTATCAGCAAAGCTAGTACTCAGGGTGTGCCCTTCATGTGGGCTGAGTACACTCTCTTCTTGTAGTTAAGCCTTAGTTGCTGTTGGCAGGTCAATGGGAGGAATTTACGCAGGCCAGTCAGTTGCAAGGATTGGCTGTGATCTCTGACCACCAACCTCCACCCTATATGGAGGGTCAGCTATACAGAAGCAGGTGGTAGTGGTCTGACATGGTCTATAGCTATCCACAGGGTGTGCAGGCCCTGTGGTTTCCTGGGTGGTATAGGCCAAGGTTGACCCCCATTTGTGTTTTTCCCAGGACCACCCTGCTGAGCTATAGAGCAATCTGAGATGGCTGCTACTTGTGTTGGGTTTGAAGATTCCCAGGTGAAGCCAAGCTGTGAATCTAGGCTGGCTGTTGCTAGTGCCATGCCTGGGGCCACTTAGCAAGTGGTATAAGGGCTGGGGACTCACTGAGGACAGCTGTTGCTTGTTTGAAAGATTTAGGAAGTTGTGAAGCTTGAGCCAATACCAGCTATTCATATGGAAAACCTACTGATAACAGCTGTAAGTTGGTTGGGATGGAGCCTCAGGGTATCTCCAGGGCAGGGCAAATAGTATTTGCCAGGTTGATGGAATCTCAGATATGTCACTGGCCTGCCAGCTCTGTGGCACTTCCTACCTTTCTATTTGGGAGAAAGCTGTCCCCCAGCTCTTGCCTTGATGCCAGACACTTCAGTTCCTCCCTATATGCCACTGGTGCCTTTCAAGCTGCTACCCCATTGCTGGAGCTGAGAGGAAGTGAGTCTGAGTAAGTTCATGTGTGGGTTCTTTAAGTGGAACTGCTTGGGATTCCAGAAGTTTCTTCTACCAGCTCAGTCCCTGCTGGTTTTTTCAGCCAGAAGTTATGGGGACTTATCTTCCTGGCACTGGAACCCTGGACTGGAGGGGCCTGGTGTGGGGCTGGACTTCTTGCTCCCAAGCTATCCGTCCCAAATTTTTATCCACCACATGTGGATGTGGGACCAGCCTGTTCCATGTTTTCTCCCCTCCTACCAGTCTGGATAGATGTGGCTTCTTTAATTCTGTAGTTGCCAGACTTTCATTCAACTCAATTGCTGCCAATTGTGAGTGATGATTGTTCTATAATTTAGTTGTAATTTCAATGTGGTTGTGGAGGAGGCAAAACGTCTTAGTCGTGCCACCATTTTGACTGGAAGTCTAATGATTGTTGTGACCATCTTTATGACATTTTCCTTCAACCTATGTGCATGTATGCATACTCACAAACATACATACCAAGTCAGCAAAAGCCATCTGTTCAGCAAGATCCCTTTGGGCAGGACCCTTGAATCCTCTAATCCTATTTTGGTGTTTTACCCTTTCAATTCATGACTAGTCTTTGCTGTCCATCATTTAGAGCTCTGCTTATTCATCACCGAATTGTGACTTCAGGGCACAGAATTTAGCTTAAATCCCCCAGGCTTTGAAAAAAATCTCCTGATATGTTCTTCTTGGTAACCAGTGATTTCACTCCCAAACTGCAGCCTAGGTTACCTCCCAGGACTTTTGTTTATAAAGAGAATATACCCCTGCACTTGGGCTAATAATGCTGTCCTTGATACACATGCCTCCAGACACCCTACCTGGAATGGGGCCTTAATGGAACACAGACCAGAAAGTCAGAACCTCTCTGAGATGCAGACCAAGGCATAAAACAGTGTGCAGAATTCTGTTGGAGAGGAACCATTATGGCTTTGAGCAACATCAGAGAAAAGAGCAGAGCTCTAAAAGAGGATGTGACCCTTTGTAATACCTCTCCCGGGAAAAGGTTCTAATTATTTATATTTAACTTGTCTAGTATAACAAGTTTAGTTGATTCTTGAGGAAAGTTATAGTAAAATGTGGTATAATTGCTAGTATTAGTCTTACTCCATGACAAATGCCAGAAGTTCAGCTCAAAGGCAAATAATAAAAACAATAATCATAATAACAATAATAAAGAAAGAAGGAGAATGTATAGGCTCATTGTATGGGGGAGGGCTACAGGCTGCATGTCACCTGTTCTCTCTCACCTCTATCTCTCTTCAAGGCATACATTTCTTTGTCTGGTCTGGCTTCTCTCCCAAACTCCCCTACATGGTAGGATAGCAGGCTGACCGCAGACTTAGACTTATATTCCTTTAGATAAGCAATTTATACATAAATAGACTTCCTTTGAAGCTCAGCATCCTGTGATGGTGTTAGAGTGAACATCTGTGCTACCTGAACCATATGCAATAGTTTCCTTACCAAAAAAGGTTCTGTTACCAGGTAAAGTGGGGAAGCAAATAAATACCCCACCCCCATATGCACTGTTTTACCTCATACAAATTATTTCCAGCATGCTTCCTCATAACATATTACATCTATTCTATACAAAACCAAAATGCTCTAATAAATTTTTCCCACAAGCTCAACTCACATGTAGATGCTGCATGTTTGGCTCCAGATCCAGTATCAATGGGTGGTAAACATTCCAATCAGTCTTGTCTAAACATGGCTTCACGCAGTCTCTGCCTAAATAATTAATATAAACTAATCGCAAGACTTTCTACAATATATACTACAAGATGGTAAGTGGGCTAACCACAGTAATAACATTTATTTAGAAATTTTAAAAAATGCTAAAGAAGCTGACGACTTCTGTTCCAGTTATCAATTGCTGCTCACAAAACCACCTCAACACTCAGTGGTTTAAAACAATCATTTTGATATCTTTCACGATTCTGTGGGTCTCACTTGTTTTCTCTGTTGCGGTTGCAATCTGATGAAGCTGGGGCCACTTCATCCGGGTTACAACGCTGTGCTGGGTCACCTGGGCGCTCTGCTTTCCATTCCTGTTGTCTCTATACTTGCTTTTCCATGCGGTCTCTCTCTGTGGTGTCTCCAGTGGGACAGACGGAATTCTTCTGTGCTGGCTCAGCGCTCTCTAGAAGGTTATTCAGGCCTTAAAGTTTAGACTCAGAATTGTCATAGCATCACTTCCACTGCATTTTTTTTAGGTAAAGCTAGTCACAGGGACATCCCAGATTAAATATGCAAGGGGCCACACAAAGGGATGAACACTGGGAGAAGCAGTTCCTGAGGGAACATCTTTGGAGATTGACTACAATAGGATAGCACTTCTCTGTGTAACATTCCAAATTGTGTTGGACAAAAATAACAAGGGCTGATTTCCCCACCAATGGACTTAGCCTCTCATCTTTAATTTCTTGCTCCAGGTCCTGACTCCTGGGAGAATATCCATATTCCTTTGTCCCCAATGGCCTCAATTCTGTGGGGCTAGAGACATATTTCTTTTTAGGAATTCCATCACATGAGGAGTGTGCCTCATATTGGTACAGTTATGAAGGTCTAGGGATAGATTACTTCACTGAGCAATTAAAGTCCCTATATTTTTACTGGGACCTACTGCAGTTACTAGTTGGCTAATTCAATTTCTGGTCATAACCAGGGCTGGAAACCGAGCAAGCTACATAATAGAGGAAGGACCATTTAAACTGCATCTGCTCTTACAGGGTCAATCATTCGATTGCAGGCTTCAGTGCTCTACTCAGTCTTCAGTCTAAGATGAAGTATAACGAGTCAGTGCCTGCTCACCGGCTACATTGTAGATGGTGGAACAAATTACTTATTCTGGGCAATAAAGTATTTGAAAAATGCCTGGCAGGTCTAACCCATTTTTTTCAGGCCTCTTTGAATCCAGGTTTCATCCTATTGCTTGCCCCCTGGTTTTGCATGCACTAGCTTCACTATGAGACAAAGAATTTTGATTTTTCAGTTCCGCAAAGTTTATGATTATCAGATGATCAGTAGTCTTAGATTTGGAGCTATAGCAAACAGAATTTTCTTTAACTCTTTGTCCCCCTGAATTCTGCAAGAAGGGGCCAAGTAGGTTGAGCCTCACATACGTTTCTACAAGTCTCTTAAAGTCATTGCTTTGCTAAGTACATGTTTTGAGGTGGCATATTAAGCAGTTTTTTCCCCAATCTCATAATAAAAATGATCAATTATTTAGCTTGTATGGTGGTAAAGAATTCATACTAATCTATACCAGCTTTTGTAGCATCTTACATGTTGTGATTTTATTCATTTGTCATTCACCAAGCAGGATTACACATTTATTATACAAGACAGATGGACAGTCAAAAAGGACAGAGTCTCTTATCTCTGTAAGCCAACTTCCTCTCATGTGGAAACCTAAATCCCTTCTATATTTCAAAGTCCATACCCTCGACCACGGCCTCAAGGAAGATAGCCTCCTCTTTTTAGTCAGTTTTTATTCCTCTCTGCCTTATAAACACTTCAAAGTCAATTTTGGTCATTTTTATAGCTTCCTTTTCAGAGACAATGATTGATTTCTGTATGTGAAGAGAAGAGACATGTAAGATATCCTCTGAACATCTAGAGACTAATTTACTTTAGATATAAAATTCTTATTTTTCTTCTTAACGAGAATATTCCAGACTGGTAAATCTTGACAGGGAGCAACAGTAACAGTCCTGGCTACATCATGCGGAGAGAACAATCCCTTATCTTTGGGAATATAACATAGCGCTATCAAAGCAGCAGTTGTCACACACCGGGCACCGGCGCATCACTGCAGAACGTTATCTTCCGAGCCAGGGCACCATTAAAAAACAAATGAGATCCAAGAGGAAAACATGCTTTTTAGGGGTCGAGGTGGGACAGGTAGAGCAAACTACATGCCTTCTCTAATAGCTAGCAGAAAGTAAATTCTTTAATTCTTTGTTCTCTTTATTTCTTTTTTTATACTATATCTCTTTAAAATGTATTTTCTGTGTTTAAAATAAAAGTATGTGATCTCCTTGTAAACATTTACTATAGAAAATTTATCTCTGCCTAACAATCTTAGGTTTATAGTAATGGGTATTTATATTTAGAGAGTATTGGAAAAGAAAGGTTTCTGTACTTTCATTTAGCACCTTCATTCAAATGTGGCATTGCCTTTTAAATCAGAAACTAAGTTTCTTTGCTTTTGAACCTTTTATGCTTAGCATACTGCTAACACATACAACACAAAAAATCTTTGGCTGAATTCTGTTTTTTATTATAAATAGCATATAATGTGAATAAAAATTTCAAGAAAAAATATTTACTTATAACTGAGAACATTTCCTAGATATTAACCATATGGATATAATTAGGGCTGTTTGATATTACATAGTGATTAATAGATCACATTAAAGTTCATGATGTGGAAGACACTTCTGGCTCATAGTTCCTTGTATAATAAAGTAGCAATGCGAAGAAAGCAGCAAAAATCTGCAAGCAAGGAAACTGGACTGCAGAAATGGATTTTCATTATTTCTGGAAGGTATGCATAAGACTGCAACCTTCAAAAATTGATTTGTTATTGTCTTTCTCGGGAAAAATGCCCCAAACCCGCACAAACCTATGATTTATAAAAATGTCTTGTCTTAAATTCTGATTCAAGATCTGTTGTGTAAAAAGAAACATAATTGGTGATCTTAGTAAATGTCTATAGTCATTATCAAGATAATACCTGCAGATCTGAAAGTTAATGGTTAGGAAAAGTTGATTAAATTTGCTTATTAATACCGTGATACAATTATTATCCATCTACAAGTTGAAAGATTCCAGTGTCTGATCTCCGTTTTTCACTCAGTGCTCTACTGTGTAACTCTGTACCCTCCTTGAAGCCGCACCCGGGAGCCCGTTGGGCAGTGTGCGCAAGCCCGTGGGATGCAGGGAATGAGTCTATGTTAACCAAGTGTTCTGTAGGATTTCACATAATCTTATAAAAATCTTGTAAATCAATAAACAAAACTTGTAAAATGGTAAATGTTCAAACTCCACGTGATTAAATTGGGTGAATCAAAATACCAGATGCTATTTTGGTCTTCTGTACTGCTGAGAGTTTATTATTGCTACTGACACATACAACAGCTGCGGAGATGATTTTTATGTTCATTATATTTACTATGTTACTGGGAGGATTAGAAGCCCCTGAAGTACATCTTAAAAGGTTTTATTACTCCATAAAAGACTCTGTCATTTTAAACTCCATTAGTTGAGCTCTTTGGATAAGTAATGACATTCTTGGGAAGAGGCACTAGGAAGTCAAGTTTAGGAGTCTCATTGTAGCCCTGCATAGGTTCGATGTGTGTCAGCCCATCCTCAGGGAGAAGGAGTTATATAGAAAGGTCAGCGAAGCCCTGTTGCATAGCTCAGTTGGTTGGAGTGTCAACCTGAGAAGCCAAGGTTGCAGGTTCGATCCTCGGTCAGGCCATATACAACAAACACAGATGAATGCATAAATAAGTGTAACAACAAATTGATGTATCTCTCTCTCTCTCCCCCAAATCAATAAATAAATTTAAAAAAATGTCAGTGAAGCATTGGAAAGGAGCACGGTGTGGAGTTTGTTTTAATTCCTATTTTAAGACCAACATAATTCATATCCCCAACTTATGAATTTCTAGGAATTTTAAATGTTAAAATGTGTGGTTTACATAAGTGGTGATGGACTGAGCCTTTTACTTTATGTCAACAAAACTGTCATGTCCCAAGAGCGTGGCATGCAACCCAGGGATTCCCGCTCGGAGAAGTGCATCCTTAGGGGAGCCCGCTTCGCCATTGTCGGACTTCCCACTGTGCCTGGCGTGGTACGGCCCATGCATTTGATGCTGTGATGGTCGGTTTTGTGTGTCTAGGTTCAAGTAATCAGCTACTCAATCAAATGCTAATCTAAGAGGTTATATGAAGCTATGTTGTACATGTGGTTGACATCTTCAACCAGTTGACTTTAAATAAAGAGTAAAAGAAATAATTTCCATTAATCTGAGTGGGTCTGATCCAATCAGTTGGCAGGCCCTAAGAACAGAACTGAGGTTTCCTTGTAGAAAAAAAAAAATTCTGCCTGTGGTTTCTAGCATCAGCCCCTACCCAAGAATTTCAAACCTGCCCTTCCCGATGGCCTGCTTCCATATATAAAACTTGCCCAGCTTGTCCCTGCAATCATGCAAGCCGAGTCCTTGCAGTGAGTTTGTGTGTGTGTGTGTGTGTGTGTGTGGTTGATATGTATGTATATGATATGCATAAACTATTAGTTCTGTTTCTCTAGTGAAGCCCTGACCGATACATTATCCAAATATTGACTGAATGAATATTTACATATGAATAAATGAATTAGTAAGTGACTAGTTGCCCATATCACTCCCTGTCCATATCTAAGACCTAGATATAGGGCAAAGCTGGAAGGCTTTAAAATTGATTAGTAAAAAGAGGGGCAAAGAAGCCTAAGAATGGCAATGATATGTAAACTTACAGGACAAGACTTAAAGAATGGTGTAGAAGAGTTTGGTGACTCAAGCATCTTACAAAGGAAGCCCTCAGATTATTGAATTAACTTTCTTGTTTATAAATTCTGAATTAAATATTTCATAATTTTCATTTCAAGAGCAAGGGGCTATGGTTTTATTTAGCATCTAAGAAAGGTTACAGTACAGTCCTGATTCTACCATTCAGAGAAATACTTTGTTATTAAATTATATCACTTATTTTATGGTCTGCTTCTATGGTTTGTTTTCTATCAACTAAATTAATCACAAAACTATTCAATGCCAAAAAACTTGTCTTCTCCATTTCATTTCATTCTACCCTGCAATATTGTGATTTAAAAGAAATATATATTTAATGTAAATGTATCTATTCAGATGATTAAATATATATATTTCTTATGTATATTTGATCTTAGTCCACAATTCCTGACTCACAGCTACAAAAACTGTTGGAATTTCCTAAGTGCTAAGAGTGGTAAAGGTGTCTTTTGTTATACTATAGAGGTAACTTTTCCAAAGCAGCTAAGGATGGAGTCTGGTTGCTCGTGAACCAACTTTGCGATTAGAGGGTTGGAATTATCAGTGATCAATGATCGAGTCACGCTTAGGTAATGAAGCATCTATCAAGACCCAAGAGGACAGGGTTGGGAGCTTTTTTACTTATTGATTTGGGGGATAAACATGTGGAGCTTCACAGAGAGTGGTCTTCTTTTGCCAGGTGCATCTTTTCAGTCTGGCTATTCCTGAGTTATATTGTTTTAGAATAAGTAACATTGGAAAGAATGAAATGTTCAGTCTCTCCACCCTATCTTACTCGGGCCTGCATTGCTCTCATGTTCTTCAGACTAATAGCTCCTGCTTTAGACGTGCTAATTATTAGGGGAATTCTTAGGACTTGAGGTTTTACAGAAATAGTCCTTCCCACTCTCCCTTCCCTTGATATAAGAGAAACCTGAACTCTGTGCTTTCTTAATGTGGATTTGAGAAACCACCAGGGCCTCATCTTCTCAATTTGGCAACTTCGTGATCAGTAAACCTTTTCTATTCCAAACTATGACACTTTGAGTTTTGGCCTTTTTGAAGAGTCAGACACAGATTTTGGAGCAGTAATGACATGTTTCTTTGAGTTCTGGGAGCCATACTAGCAAGTTAATTAAACCCAAAGAGAGGGTTATGGGAATCTTGGATATATAGCTAGTAGGTCAGAAGTACAGTCAATAAGCTGGACTGTTATTGGCTTTCTAATTTGGAGAGGATTGCTGGAACGACCAGTCTGTAGCCTGTTGATCAGAAACCCAGTTAAGAGCTTCGCCTCAAGGCTGGAATCTAAATATGTCCAAAGGGGAAGGGGGATGCCCTATGGGACGGCAGCCTCAACCTGTGGAATCTGATACTACCTATGGGTAGTTTCAGACATTGGTCAAATTCTTGGACACTGTTGTAGTCTGAGAATTGCTTTTTGTCTAAGGGAAGTCCACCGCCAACACTGAAATTTGGTCTAGGAACTCTCCAAAATACCCATACTACTAACACATATAAAATTATTTTCAATGAGAATATTTTTTTAGTTGGTTATACACCCAAATAAGAAAAAAGTCTGCTTTTGTCTTAAATCCATCCAATATATAGTAAGACTTCATCTGTGCTACTTTGTATTACTTTAACTTTATGAGAGTGGCTATGTTTGTTTTTCCCCAGATATGTATAAGCCCCAGACTCCCCCATCCCTATGCTGGTCCCTATTATAGAGAGTTGGGGAGAAAGAGAAAAGGCATAAATTAGAATTATCTACTTTACAAGATACAAAATAAGCCATGATTTTACTTTTTTATATATATTATAGTAAATATATTTCAAAAATAGTATTCAAAGCACTTTTGTTAATCATATTAATCTGTGGAAAGAAAATACTGTTTAATAAATAAATTATTTCATCATGATTCCGTTTGTTTATGTGACTTAAAGTTAGTTTTCTATACTCAGAATCTAACTCCCTTTAAATGTCCTTCAACAATCAGTGTATATGTTTGAAATA
Source organism: Micronycteris hirsuta (assembly GCA_004026765.1). NCBI lineage: Eukaryota > Metazoa > Chordata > Mammalia > Chiroptera > Phyllostomidae > Micronycteris > Micronycteris hirsuta. The sequence continues at coordinate 10,361 of PVJI01032363.1, forward strand.
AATTTTCTTTTTCTATCTGTTAGGTATACACAAAAGTTTAATCTGAACAAGTTTTTGCATGATTTAGGTCTGTAAAGCTCTAGTCTTATATTTTAAAGCATTTATATGATTTTTTCTATTCAGAATATTGAATATAACAGCATTACAGAGTTCACAGAACCTTCTGTACTTGGCAAACCCTGCAGTTCTGAGATGAGAAAGACAACAGGCAATCTGGCAGCGCGTTTTGGTCTAAGACTCCTTCCATCATAACAATCAAAAGGGAGCTAGAAAAACGTACCCAATTCCACGGAAACCACTGACTTGAAACTCATGTTTGGGGCTAGAAGCCATCATTATTAACACAGCTTGATTTTGGTGGTTTACACATAATTTTAAATGACATTCAATAGATGGCTTTTAATGGAAGCGTTTGTTGTCATTGTTAGGAGAAACAGCAAGCAGAGTGCTTTTGTTGAAGGAAAAAAAATTTCTGGTAAAATTGGCAGATTTTCTCGCAATTGAACTAAATTGTTGCTGCTTTGCAGAATTCATACCTATTTCACATTATTTATCTAAAAAGCAAGTTTCTTGAAGGACAAGGCCACTTCTAAAATATAAAATGGAAAACCTTAAAGGTATTATGGCAGGCAGCATTTTAAGAGGGTTGCCAATATTCCTGCTCCCTAGTGTAAATGCACTATGCAATCCTGTCTCCTTGAATGTGGACCGCGATTAAGTTATGTTATATGAGATTCTACCTCAGCAGGGGTGCATGATATCACCCAGCCGGTTTTAAGTAATAAGCTGCCATGTTATGAGAAGCCCTTATGGCTAAGACCTGAAGGCAGCCTATGTAAGTTGAGAACGGTCCCTGGTTGATAGCTGCAAGAAAATGGGGACCTTGGTCCAACCAAAAGGAACTGAATTCTGCCAACAAGTCGAATGAGCTTTACAGAAAACTCTCTCTCCTATGAGATTGCAGTCCTGCCTGTCATCTTGATTTCAGACTTGTGAGACCTTGAACAGAGGACCCAACTAACCAGTACCTAACTTCTGATCATGGACATGGTTAGATAATAAATATATATTGTTTTAAGCTAATCAGTTTGTGAGAATATTTTGCATAGCAATAGAAAACTAACACAGAGATAGTTTCCATAAATTTGACTCGTAAATATTAGGAAGTAAACTATCACTCAGAGATTGTATCTATGGGTTTTGACCCATGAAACCATTCAATAGTTTCAGAAAACAAATGAATGCAAAGTTCTACATATGAATGATGAAAACTGCACAAAGCAGGGATTATGCCTACAAATGACAGACTTGATTCTGGGGATTGCTGACAATCAAGTAATATTTGGCTGCGTTATTATATTGTTGTCTTTCCTTCCTTCCTTCCTTCCTTCCTTCCTTCCTTCCTTCCTTCCTTCCTTCCTTCCTTCCTTTCCTCCCTCCATCCCTCTCTCCCTCCCTCCTTCCTTCCCTCACTCTCTCCCTCCTTCCTTCCCTCTTTACCTATCCTGCTTGCTTGCATGCTCCTTGCTCTTACTCTCTCTCCTCTCTTTTCTCCTAAAACCTTTGTTGCAATGCTAATATGCCAGGGTGGGGGGTGGGGGTGGTGCTATAGATTGTTGAATGATTTACTTTTAGTTCATTATCGGCATAAAATTCTTAACACCTGCATGTATATGGCTATCTGGACCTTGATTGAATAAGATGTAGAATAAGATATAAAATAAGATGGACTGAATATCAGGACAAGTTATTAAGACAATGAGATAAATTAACAACAACAAAATAAAAACAAGAGTAAACAGTGTTGATCTGCTTTGTTTAGAGGTAGTATAACCAAGTCCAAGCCTGTCTCACTCACTACACGATGGTCAATAAATTGAGTGACATGGTTTTGGGACAAG
>PVJI01032364.1:0-12275 GCA_004026765.1 Micronycteris hirsuta
CAAAGGTTAAAGGTAAAGAGAGAATCTTAAAAGCAGCAAGAGAAAAGCAGTTAATTACCTACAGGGGAGTTTCCATAAGATTGTCAGCTGATTTCTCAAAAGAAACTTTGCAGGCAAGAAGGGGCTGGAGAGAAGTATTCAAAGAGATGAAAAAACCAAGATTGCTCTACCTAGCAAAGCTATCATTTAGAATCAAAGAGCAGATAAAGAGCTTCCCAGACAAGAAAAAGCTAAAGGAGTTCATCATCACCAAGCTGGCATTATACAAGATGTTAAAAGGTCTTAAGAAGATGAAAAAATATGGACAATAAAATGGGTACACATCTATCAACAACTGAATCTAAAAAAAACCAAAATAAACAAACAAGCAGAACAGAAACAGAATCACAGATACAGAGAGCATTTTGATGGTTGCCAGGTGGGAAGGGTGCGGAGGCCTGGGTGAAAAAGGTGACGAGATTGTGAAGTACAAATAGGTAGCTGCAGAGTAGCCATGGGGACGTAAAGTCCAGCACAGGGAATGGAGCAGCCAAAGGACACACACGTATGACCCATGGACATGGACAACGGGGCGGGGATGGCCCGAGGGAGTGGGGGAGCTAACTGGAGGGGGGCAAAGGAAGAAAACTTGGGACAACTGTAATAGCATAATCAATAAAGTATAATTTAAAAAAAACAAAAACAAGGCTGAATGATGAAGGAAATGGAACTACCAGATATTAATGGCGTGACCCAAACGGGAAGTGTAAGCACACACACTCTCAAGAGAAAGAGCCCTGACTGTCAGAGTGGGAGGGAAACACGTGTGCGGGGGTGTGCCAGGGAGGGCGGGCGAAACATCACGCTCCACCCCAGAAGTCCAGCAAGCAGAGCACGGGCCAGCTGGTGTCCACTACGAGCTGCCACATGACTGTCTGACATTTGACACCAGAGAGTGGGAACTTTGGACTGAACCTTGGACAGAGTCAGATCGCCCGGTGACTCAGACAGCTCCTGACCGTCATCAAGCAAAAGCAAGACGCAGCGTCACAGCGTCCCGTCCCTGTGAAGCGGACCGTGAAAAGAAAAACGCCTGAGTGTAACTCTGAGATCACGAAAAGGGTATGACAGAGAAGAGCAGGTGAGCGAAGGAAATGCGGGGCCGTGTTTATGGTAAGAGGAACACGTGTGTGTTGACTGCAGGGCCAGCAGCACGCAGTTCCGTGGGTGGGACACACGCAGAGATCTGAAAAATCGGAGTCAGGAGGCTGTCCACAGGGGTGGAAGCTGGGGGCCAGGACTTCAGATTGTTTCACTTCTTTTTACCTCTGTGTTTTTAAGTTTGATATTTTTTTTTTTGGCTTTTCGGGGGGTTGCAAGAGAATACTTAGGTATTGGTTTAGTATACACTCATTGGCCCAGTGTATATCTCTGTAATTAAGAAAATGTGTTTAATTAAAAGAGCGTTCCCCATCCAAAAGGAAAGCAGGCAACTACGTTCCCCACTGCCTGGCTCCTTGTCATCGGCCCGAACACTGGAGATGCGATGCGGCAAAAGGCCCCGGTTTTTAGCTGGTGGCTCTTCCAATCTAGCTTCTTGAAGATTCACCCCAAAACCATGTTATGCTTTGATATTCAGAAGAAGCAAACTTTCACCCCTTGACAGAAGTCGGCTTCCCTCTGACACCTCAAGAACGAGGCTCCTCCCAATTCCACCGTGATCGACACAAACAGGTGCTGACACGCACAGATCGCCTCTGCCCACCGGCCCTTTGAGCGGTGAGTGTGCACGCATGCACACGGCGCGTGTGGGGAGGCAAAGCCAGGCTTCCGCTGTGTCAGCAGCAGCGACGCCGTGAGTGCTCCGCACGAACCCGCGGGCTGCGCGCTGGTGCGCGGCGAACGCAGCCTGACGACAGCAGGGCATCTCCACTCCAGTCCTCGCGAGAGGACCGCTCTCAACCCACGGCGCCCACGGGAACCACGCCGGCTCCAGCCCCGAGCAGCACCGACCCCCACCCCCCACAGGCTTCCCCACCGGGGGGCGGGCTGCCCAGCCCGGCTCCCAGGGCCCGCTCACCTCTGATGAGGGCAATGACGGGACCCTTGGTCCCCCAGGCCTCTCCCTGCTCCAGTGACTCAGGGTCACAGAAGGCGGCCTCAGGGCTCAGGGCCGTGGGGCGGGAATGAGTGTTTCATGGGTATGAAGTGTCAGCGTGGTGAGGTGAGAAGGTTCCCGAGGTGAATGGCGGTGACGGCCACCCAGTGACGTGGGGTGTGCCTCTCCCGGCGTGGCGGGGGGGTCCGAGGCTGTGGGCAGCCGACCACACACACTGCTCTGTGCTGTTTCACGTAAGGGACCTGCGCGTCCACGGACTCCGACCACACAGGGTCAGTGCCCCCAACTCCTGCCTCGCTCAAGAGTCAGCTGGACTTAATGCACTGGCCTGTACTCTTTAAAAACTGGTTAAAACGATCAATTTTATGTTACAATTTTTTAATGCAGTAGAAATAGCATTTCAGCCTGCTTTGGACTGCAACAAAATGCAAGGCCACCGGCATGGGGGCACCTTCTGAGCCGAGCCCTGGTGCTCCCACCCATCTTGCCATCCACGTGGACACCCCACACACTCAGGTCAGCCAGCGGGACAGGCGACCGGGGACCGCAGCTGCCTCCCCGACTGCGTGTCTCTCATTCTCCTGGGACCTTTCCTACGCTCGGTGTCAAGTACCAGAGACACTGGTGGCGCCCGGAGGGAACGGCAGGTTTGGTGCAGACAGTGGCTGTCCGGGCAGGCCACCGCCACTGCGTGGGCCCCGCCTCTGGGCCCCGGCAAGGCCCTGGCGGCCTGCGAGCCAGCACGCGAGTCCAGGCTGGGCAGAGCCTCAGGCCAACCCTACCAGCCACATGAAATGGCCTGCAGCACCAGACGCTCCTCTCTCTTCTCTAGCTGGTAGCGGCCCCGCCCCAAATTCTCCAAGGAAGACGGATTCTCTCTGGGACATTTTAGTAAAAGGCAAAAGATTTATACGATCTGAAGAGAAACCAGAGTATTCTCTCTGGGACATTTTAAAAACACCCCTCCAAGATGTCTACAAGGCAGCTCTCGCTCCGGGACCAGGCCTTCACCGGAAAGGGCTCCCCCTTCCGCCATAACACCCACCTGACGACGAGACCGGGCTCCTGTGGAAAGTGTCTCCGTTTGCTCCAGAAGAACACCTGTCCTGTGAGGAGGAAGAGAAGACGCATTTACCTGGAGTAATGAGACTGTCGTCTACTTCACAGAGACCGGCAAACCCTAATCGGTGGGCTCTGTTCCGAACAGAACGATGGCGCACCGCAGGGTTTCCGGGGTCACTGGATGTCCCTTTATCGACTGCCCCAAACCTCCACACTGCCTTTGTACAGACAGCACACTGACACAGCCCTCAGCATGGAGGCCGGCAAGCTGCAGCTGAAGGGCCACGGGCCGGCCGGGAAGCCGGCCAGGATGCTGACGGCCAGCCTCCACCACCTGGGCGTGTCTGTCACGGCTTTCGCCCCAGTCACAACGCTGCGACACAAGCTGGAAGCTCTGCAAAGCCTACAGTGCTCACCGTCCAGCTTTTTACGGAAAGACTTTGCTGACCACTGAAGGGGAGGCTCAGCCACCTGTGAACTTGAGAAGCATAACCAAACTCTACGCTGTAAACGAAAGCGGACCAAGTGACACGTGAACACAGTGACGCCCGCCAATGTGCAGCCCAGCGTACAGAAGGCGGCACACGCGCCCACTCGTCGCACGGGGTGGGGCCAGGCGACCGAGAGCAGCGCAGAGCGGCCTGCACAGCGCAGGGCTGCACACCTCCACCGGTGAGACTTCCCTCTCCGTGTCTCTGCTCAGTGACGCAGCCCGATGTGCCCCAGCCCTAGATCCACTCCCAAGCAAACTCCCTTCTGCCTCCGGGAGCCTCCGCACGAATCCAGTCCACTGCCTCCTCTCGCAGCAGCTTCCCGAGGGAGCCGCGCTCTGAAACTCCCGCAGGGCAGCCGGAATCAGCGCGTCCACATGGGTCGGGTCGGCAGGGCCTGCCTCCACGGCACCCCCTCCAGCACAAACCCAGAGCTGCCAGGAGGGCACCACGGCAGGTGGCCCCAGGTGATTTTGAGACATGAAACGGCTTTCATGAAGCTTGAGCGGGTCCCAGTCATCTTCCCTGGGAACAGAAAGGCACTGGCACCTCTGATAATGCGGGGGCCTTGGGGACAAGAGAAGCTGCAATTTGTGATGTCACAGACATTAGAGCCAACCAATGACTCACTTTCCCTTCCCAAAGGGAAACCCTAAAGACATTTTTTCTTCTGCAGGGGCCAGAGCAGTACCAGGTGAAGAGCACCAGAAAGGGCTGGAATTTCAAGGCAAATTTTGAAACATCAAAAAATTTGTTCACTATAATCAGTTTAGAATAAAATTCTTAACCCTTTTCATCACCTTAAAAGAACTGACGTCCTATTCCCCTCCAGCTACTGCCCCCTTCTCCAGCCCGCCCAGCCCCCAAGTCGAGCCCCCACCTTTCCTCTGCACGGAGAGGCAGACAGGACGGCTGTGGGTGGTGCATCCGCGGGGCAGCACTGCCCCGTGGCCTCAGCAGCACACGTGGCCTGGTTCTGCCCGCCCTGGCCGCCCACTCCCCTGGCCTCCGACGCCGGACTGCCCCAGGGCTCACGGCCCAGCCACCCAAGCATTCCTCTGTCGAGCTTTATTTTACCCGTCTCACGCCTTTGGGCCCCACCAAGTACACAGAAAGCGCCCAGATCCGTATCGACACCTGACCCCTCTCCTAAGCAACAGCTCCACGGCCCTACGGACCGGCGTCTTTCCCGACGTGGGAACGCGCCGGCATCGCACCGACACCACACACACTGAAGTCCTGCACCGCCCTCCCCCCACCCTGCCGTCCCCCAGGGGTCCCTCCCAGGGGGACCCTCCCAGGGAACGGCACGGGCACCCGCCTGGTCGCTGGAACTGGAAAGCCGAGCCAGCGCCCTGGAGTCTTCTTCCTCCCACGTCCAGCCCTCCCAACTCCATGACCACAGCTCCACCAGGACCCGTCCTCCTCCGCTTCTCTTTCCTTCTCCACCTTCCTGTTCCACCTGCCTGGTCCCGGGAGCGTGGGCCAGACCAGCGGACGGAGGCTGGGCAAGGGCCCCACAGAGATCGAGCCCTAGTCCCGGAAACCTGCCGGCGTCATCTGACCTGGAGAAAGTCCTCGCACACAAAATCAGACACGGTGGTTTCCTGGGTGGGCCTCCCCAGCCTCACCAGTGTCCTGCTGAGAGAAAGGCAGAGGGCGCCCACGAGGACACAGAGGGACCGCAGGAAGACCACACCGACGGAGATGCAGCCACGTAAGTGAGGGACAGCTGCCGCCCCCGGAGCTGCAGGGACGCGGACTCGCTCGTGGAGCCTCCAGAAGGAGCGCAGACTCCTGCACAGCTGACGTCCGGCCTGCAGGCCTTGGCGAGAATCCACTTCCGCTGCTGCGAGCTGCCCACACTGCGGTCATTCGTCACAGCAGCCCTGGGACACTGCTCCCCCCAGAGCCTCTGCACGGGGGCTCAGTCGTCCCAGGGAAGCTTATCCTCTCCACCCGACTGTAATTCGCCCACCTCTGTCTGTCTGTCTGTCTGGGCCTCTTTCTGTCACACATACACCTCTCTCACACACACACATTTTCCTCAATTTTTTTCATGGCGCTTCTCACTGTCGATAATGATCTGGCCCTCAAAGCATCGCCCTGCCCCCTCCTGTGGGACACGGCGCCCATGAGAGCGAGCCCTCACCCACCCACCGTGCTCAGCGCCGCCTCCCGCACCGGGCGGGCCACCGGCCTTCGCCTCAGCTCGCCATGGACACTTCACTGTCAGCCACGTACAGCCTTTTAATGCATCAAAATGAATCAACTTAGAAACTCAAATGTGTCCACGTAAGAGCAACTACAAGCATTCCTCACATGCAGCTGCAAACCACCTATTTGTTATGATGAACAAACTTCTTTTCCCTTGTAGGTACTCATTATTTTCCTCTATGGAATATCATAGCTTTTTTAAGTCTCTTGTCTTTCCGAGCGAATGAGTGCTTCCATTCACGTGCTGAGTTGTTGTTCTTTTTAAACGCAGCAGGTCTGCTGCTCAAATAAACTTCCAGCCGGACAACTTATGAATCTGAAGACACCACCTCCCACCTAGCGGAAGCCTGGCGCACACAGTCCTGTTTTCCGGTCCAGCCCTAAGGCAGCCCCTGCAAGTGCCACTTGCAGTTTAGGCCCAGAACCCCCTGAAAGGCATCAGAGCCTCACAGGATCTCACCTGTTCCAGGTCCCGCATCAAAGAGAGCTCAGGGAGGCTGTCCAAATACACTGAACAGATGGGTCACGCCCAAGGGTGTGCAACGCACGTGTAAACGCTGAACGAATACTGAACACAGCTTTCCTCTCTCGGCCTCACACAAAGGAAGTCCCACAGCGCAGACAACGCTGCCCTCCGCCCCTTCTTCTGACCCATCATCTGGCAGGGTCAGCCCATTCCCACCCCAGGTGAAGTCTGGCCCCTCCCTCCACGCCTTTGTCAGCTGCCGCGTGCCACTAACACTGCTCCATCAGCAAGGCCAAGCCTCAGGTGTCGCTCACAGACCTGAAGTTCCAGGGAGCTATCAGGTCACATAGGAAAGAGCAAAGCACCTCGAAATTTAGGAATAACCACCAAAGCCCAGAAATAGATGTGATTGTTGCAAGAGCTTATAATCCAGGCCCTCATTTCTGTGTGAAAGCATTTTCCCAGTCAAAGCAATTTCCCCAAACAAAAATATGTAGCAATCAAAACTCATGCTGAGGTCATCAACCACAGGCTGCAGCAGAACCTACTCCAAGTGCAGGCAGCGTGCGGGCGGAGAAGAGGAGAAAGAATCAGAGCCTCAGCTCTACCTCCTCCCAGGGGCCAGCTGGTCCTGTCCCTTGACCAGATTCTGCTGCCTGGCTTCTGCCCATCCTTCTCCAGAGGCGTTCACTTTTCGCTCTCTCTGCACCAGCTCACCCAGCCTCTCCACCATCTCCTTAGCCTCCCCAGGCCCTGTGGCCGCTCTGCCCTTGCCCCCCTCCTTCAGGACTCAAGGAGGAGCACTCTGCCCATCTCCCACGGCCTGCCCTACTCAGCACCTGTGCTCTTCTGTGCTATCCACGAAGAGAGACACTATTCTCCCACACCTCGCTGATTAGAAGATGCAGAAATTGCTAGAAATCTTCCTCAGGCTCCAGCACTTCAACTTCTTTAGGTCTGCCAGCTCAACGATGTCCAAGGACCACGTTTTTTTCCTGCTACTTCAGAACCACAGCATTGTTGTGAACGGAGAAGATGCAAACTTTCCTATCTCAACGATTATTACAAACTTTGCTTATGGACAGACCAATTCTTTCAAGCTGTTTCCACTTTAATCAGGAGAGTACATGCCTGCTGAGACGTGCCACAGGGAAGGCCCCGAGGTCAGAGAGAAGTGACCCCGAGAGGCACTGTGACCAGGAAGCAGGCCCACCCCCCGCCCCGCTCCGCTCGCTCCAGCCGTCCACCCCAGCATTCACCCTGGCAAGCTCGCCTGCGGAACGCCTGCGCGCTGAATTGTCTGCACTGCATACTTGTTAGACTATCAAATGTGTCCCCACCTTACATCTTTCCCCGCTCTGTCCTCAGGTGGCACATTTGCTTCAAAATCTAGAACCAGCACATGCTAGCAGCTACCAGAAGAACGTTGTCCAATTATTCAAAATTATATAATCATGTGTCAACATTAAATCTCCAAGTGAAATCCTGAGGAGCACTCAGAAAAGGCTGATCACAGACATGAAGGTGACGCCAGTCCAAGGTGGTCGCAGAGCCACTGCAAGTTTATCGAACGGGAACTCAGTCAGAAAAAAAATCAAAACTGTGCCTCTGAAAGAAACTAGGCTGAACAAGACCTCAGAGATTTCCCCTACATAAAAATGTCATTTAAAAAAGTCACTGATTCATCCCTAGCTTTGGCTCTTTTATTCAACCAGGGCAGGCGAAAAAACTGTAACTGCACCATGTTCCTCCAAGTCAAAAAGGCCAAATAACTACCGCAAAAAACAGCACCGGGCATCGGGTCTGCAGACGGACGGAGAAATCTGCTCTAAAGTGGACCCACACAAATATGTATAAAGAATCATAAGGTAGATTTGTTAACAGAAGTTATATTCAAGTGAATATTCCAAGTATCATGAAATGAGGTAGGTTAGTGAATAGCACAGAAGTTCTAAAAAGGTACATTTGAAAGATTTGAGTCAGCCATACTTAATTTCAGACACCTTATGCAATAAACACACACGCCACACCACAGCGCAGTGTCGTGTGTGGAGAACACCTGACAAAGACAAAATCTTAGACAAAGAAAAAATAAAAATCAGACAGCTGCCAATCAAAGTCCACTGGAGAAAGAAAGAGTGTCTGTGACTTAAACTTTATATGATAACAATTCTATTGAGAACCAGGAGAAAAAAGAACCATAAATGTTCTTTGACCAAGTAATTCCATTAAAAAAAAATAAAGCTCCCAAATTAAAACAAATGAGCTATAGATATTTGTGACACTATTACAGTGAAAAGCTAACAACATCCAAATTCACACCAACAGCAAATCAATTATATCATGGCAGAGCCTTTCCATGAAACGTTATGTAACCACAAGAAATTATTTTTAGGAAATCAATACGGAATGGTGAAAAGTGAAAAGGCTAGACTCAAAAATTGCACCTGTAATTTTACTATCATTACAACGTATATAAAAACATGTTTGGGAAAAACAGAAGGAAATTAACTAAAATCTAATAGGAGTTCATCCAAACCCTTCCCACCACATGACTTTTCCACTTTGATCAAATCTGTAGCGTTTACTAACTGAAAACTTTAAATTTTACTACCTTCTCAAATGCAGGCACATAGGAAGACAGGTGGGGTGTGATGATTTCTGCCTCCCAGTCTTCGTCTCCCATGGTGGATTTCTGTTCTGTTTTTGTGAAAACACAGACACATTTGGCCTCAATTACATCAGAACCGTGTCTCCAGAATCATCGGCGATCATCGTCTCACAGACACGTGAAACTTCTCAGCTAGGGGGTCATCTTGCCGCCAGTGTTTTTGGAAAAAGGGGGACTAAGTTTTATTTCTTACGGGGAGGTGGCATTTATAGCCACCCTTTTCAAGTCTTTGAAAGTTGGTTCGACCACTTACGTAACAAACGACCTGGGCAACCCCCGTGACACTCCGGAAGCTCGAGCTGTGCCCCAAAGGCCGGTCACCAGGTTTACCTCCTCCTGCGAAGGGGCCCCAAGCGACGGGGAGGGGACGTTGTCAGGTCCTTTAAAAGGTAGATAAGGTGTTGGGCTTGGGATTTGGACAAGTTTCTTAGGGAAGCAGGGCCAGAGACCAACGAACGCCTTGGAGTTGGCTGGCAAGGCGACGAGGGTTCCGAAGAAAGGCCGAGGCCCCAACAGAGACCAAAGGGTTCCGAAGCAGCTTCTGTGCTGACCGCCCCGCCCTTCGGCCGCCTTCCCACGGGACTCGCCCCGCGGCCGCTGGAACCTCGGGCGGGAGGAGCGGCCCACAGGCGCCCACCCGCCGTCTCACCCGCCTGTGCCACGGGCCACGACCCCTGCTCACTCCTGGCCGGCGACCTGGTCCCCGGTCCTCGCAGAAGACGCCTAAACGGCCGCACGTGCCGGACGCCAAGCCTGCGTCAGCTGCGTGCTACAGCCATAAATGGCTCCGACGGCGCGCGCTGTCAACCAATCAGCGCCCGAAAGGCGCGAGTCCCCGCCCACCTGTTCCGCCCACTGCTCCACCGACCGCTGGGAAGTCCTTGACTCTGAGGCCCGTTAGGCCTAAGGGGACAGCGCTGGCCCAAGGCCATTTGTCCCTCCAGTCTTGGGGAGGAGGGTCCTCGGTGTGCAGAGCCCCTGTATTTCCCTGTGCGAGCGCCGCCAGACACACACGCCCCCCACTTTCCTAACACCGAACCCAAAGGGGCAGGGACTGAGCTCGCTCCTACCCTGTCGCGTGCCCCGCGCTGCCCCCCCCCACCCCCGCCGCAGCACGGCAGTTGGCCTCTCGGGTGGTGTCTGAGGCTCCTGCCTCTTGTTCGGGGACCCCAGGGCCTGGTGGCAGGGTGACACTGCCCGCCGATGTCCCAGGAGGCTGCGTCCTACCGAGCTGGGACCCACGTCTCGGCAAAGGAGCTGCCCTCAACGCAGAGGAAGTTGTACGGGGTGGGTGGCTCATCCAGGCTTGGACGTGTGACCCCCCTGACCCCAGGGGCACAGGTCGAACCAGAGTGGCCGGGGTCCCTGCGGCGCCTCCTGCCCCCATCGTTCACGTCCTGTGTGGGTGACGTCCGGCAGCTTTTGCCATTGTTCCAGGAAGCATGGTACTGGGGACCCAACTAAGGGAGGAAGCCAGTGGAGCCGAGGCTCAGTACACCACTGGCTCGGGGACGCGGCGCCTCTGGGGCTCTTCCAGCGACCGCTAAGGCGAGTTACCGAAGGGGGTACGCATACCACTGATTTCAGCAGTGTGGACAATTTCCACTTTGATAGTTATTTTTAGCGTTTGTGCTTAATATTTAATGTGTATGAGAAAACTATAGCCCATCAAACCTGTGATTTCAGAAAATAACTGCTCCTTATGAAGCTAAAATAGTTTTTTTATTAATTAAATAAAACCTTCATCATATTCGTTGATGCAGGAATGGCAAAAACCATGAGGCAGCATTCAAAAGACTGCAGTGTTGTAAGCATGGGTGCGGAGGGGAAAGACTCGGGTCTGGGGACAGTCGCTGGAGCTGGTCTCAGTTGTCAAGTGCTGTACCTGTTCTGATTCCATGCTCACTTAGCCCCTTCCTGATTAGCACTTCTCAGCTCCCCTGGGGCATTCTGATGATGAGAAAAAAGGTCCAGTGGACAAGACTTATTTGCTCCCCCTTGAGAATTAATACACTGAGGTTCTCGGTTAGAAATTAGTCTTGTTGGAACTTAACTGGTGGTCCTAGAGACCCTGCTTGTAGTCAGCCAGGCCTCCTGAACGGTGTCCGCTCAGTGGTCCCTAAGCACTACTGCAAGTCTGTTACATAAGAACTTGAAATGAATGCAGGGTAAAAAGCCAAGTGCTGGGTTAGGGCTCCTTGGACAATCCTTTCCTCAGGGGAATTCTCTGCCCTTTGCAGCAAAAGTGTTTCATCAGTGAATTCTGGAATTGGCTGAACAGTCACTAGGAGAGCATGGTATACCAAGGTCTAGCCCTTTCCGTTCCCACTAAATGTTAGCCATTCCTAAGAAAATGGCTGGCTTTTCTGTACCAAATGGCAAAGGAAGAGGGATTTGTGAATGTCATCACCTTCAGTCAAGGTATGGAAAGAGGACTAATTCACCCTGAGACACAGGGACCAGGCCCCATCAATGAACACGATAAATTTCTTCTGGTCTATGCTTCTGAAGATGGAAGAGTCAGAGCTTCCAAACAGGGATGGAAAGAAAGCCTAGGAATCACTAGCAGTGGGCTGGAAAGTCGGCATTGGCAGTCTCTGGTTGTCCACTTGTTAACCATGTGAACTTGGGCAAGTTATTCCAGACAACAAAGGCCCCCAGACACAGTTCTGGACGTCAGGGCCTGCTCCAGGCCAAAAGACATCTGCCCATGGAGTTGCAGGGTAAAAAATTTTCCCTTCTCTAGGTTGTCTGACTGATTTCAGAGAACTAAATTGACATAAGACAGATTAACAGGAGAGAAACTGAATTTTGTACATGCAGGAGCCCCATAAAAATATGACTTAAAAAGTGACCGAAGCAGGAAGTTTTTAAACCTTTTACATAGAAAAACTATAAATTCCTGAAGAATTGACAAAACAAAGGGGTTTGGTCTTGAGTTGCTGGATCGGTGGTCTGAGCCCTGAGTTTCCTGTCTTGTGATAAGGATGCCTTCTACCCTTTCCATGTCGTGGGTGGGGGGGGGGGGGGGGGGGGCTACCGCTCACATGGGAGATTTATCTCATGATTTCCGGGGGACAAAGGAGGGTCAGAGTGTCCTTGCACTGGCTGTTTCTCAAGCACCTTTAATTCATACAATATGCTGGGGTGGCATGTTCTACTGCCCTTCGACTTGCTGTGCACAGTGCAAAGGCGAGAGGACTACCTCGCGTTCTGGCACGGAGCGAGCACGAGGAAATACCACTGGGAAAGAGCCAGGTGCAGAGGCAC
>PVJI01032365.1:0-12265 GCA_004026765.1 Micronycteris hirsuta
TTCGTTCTACTGTGTAGGTTCTAAGTAATTTGGTCAATTTTAATACTTTAAAAGTCTCATTATAGTTTTATTTCATTTAGCCCTTTTTAGAGACTGGGATAGGAAAAATCATCTTAAATTACACAGCTGTACTCTCTGAGTCAAGCTACTTAGCAACTGTCAAAATACAAGCCAAACCACAAAGGTGTTTGAAGCTGCATATGAAAGCTTATTCTAAAATAGATACTACCAAATTTTCCACTATCTTATATGCAGCTGTCATTTGAGCACAAGTAAAATGGGAGACAGCCGTGAGAGTGAGGAGAAGTGTTCTGATGGTCTAAAGTGCTTGAATATTTTCTCTTGCATGATTCAGAATATAACATAAAATCATAATTACAGCCAAAGCATTAAACTCCCAGGTTTTAGCATGAAGATTAAAGCTACTAATTGCAGTTCTTCCAAATGTCAGAATCAGCAAGGACATGTCTTCACAGAAATCCAAATATCTATGTCTTTTAGGTCAAGTGCTTAATTCAGCTCTTCGAAACTCATGTTTCAAAGTCACCTTGGAAGGAGAAGTTAAAGATCATTTGCTGACTGTATTGCTGGGGAACTATAGTCACCTTTATGTCTTCCAGAGATAAAGTAAAAGCCCTTCTCACTATTAAGATAAAAATATCCATTGTGTGAAAGACCACTAGAAACTGGGGCTTACTGTTCATGATATACTCTATTATATTGTTTAACATTTTTTTTCATGTTTATTTTTACCATATTAAAGCAAGCATTAAGAAGTAAACTGACTCAAATGATGCACAGGTATAATGATGAGATTATCGCCCGGGCTCAGGAATGAAAACATATTTATGTTCACGCTTGCAGACAATCACAAGTTCTACAGTAAGCACTGCTCCCCCACTGCTTTCGGACCATGTTTGAGAAATGTAGCTTTTCTCACTGCGACTACTGAGAAAATAAACTGGAGCTCTATTTTGAGAATTCAAAGCACATACCATTCATGCAAACCAAAGAACACACACACATTCGCTCAATGACCCAGCCCACAACTTCATAGTTATAAAACGTGGAAAAGAACCATATGCCTCAGACCAGCAGTGCAACTGTGCAGCTTCCCATATCCTCCCCTAAAGAATGGGACCTATTTTTCATCATCATTATATTAAACCCATAAAACATCCTTGGGGCTCTATCATCTATATACGGCTCTGCCTTGCCAACGTTTACTGTCAGATCACTTTATTTGCACAACTTGTCTTTCTTACCCTAAATATTTGTACTATTTCTTTCTTATCTATTTCAAATTAATCTAGGAAATAATTATTTTAAAAATTGCTGGCCACATGTGCATGGCAAAATATTTCATCTTTTACTCTAATTATCTTAAATTCTTTACTGGAGGTAACTGTTAGATTCTTAAGGTCATGAGGCCTCCATCTTGTTCATATTTGTCATTGTCCTGACAAAATTATATGCTATTCCTCAAAGGAAGGAATTCAGAGCTCCTGACTCATTTTTCACTATGTGTTGACTTTTTATCTTATGGATACTCTACAAATATTACATAACTCCAATCTGAAAGCAAAGCAATGAGGTCGAATAGCTTGTTAATCTCCTATAGCCTATACACACGGCACCAAACACTCACCCACCTAATATCTGCCTTGCACTGAATGGGATAAGAGATTATTTATCCACCTAGATCTAGGTGGATATATAGATAGAAAGATAAGGATAAGATAAAATAATCAGGAGATAAACAAATATTCTTTGGGCCCAGAGACCAAGACTTCTATCCTATCCTTCCTGACTTTGTGTACATTTTAGGAGAGTTTATGCATCCTATTTCTGTAGAAGATGGTGCTGAGAGTGGGACTCTCCCGTTTATCAGAACTTGTCGGAAATAAAATTGAGCAGTTTCAGCTGTGCCAAAATCTCTTACTCGGCCACTCTGTGTCCCCATAATATACAAAGCAAAGGCGCTGGAAAGAGTGCACTTCAGTAAGCAAACAGAAGTTAATGAACAAGTCTACATAAAAACTCAAATTGAAAACATACTTTCTCTCACCTACGATGTATATGAAGAGATCTGCAAATCTGACAAAATTGAAATTACTTTCTCACCAAAAGGTTGCTATTTGCATTTTAATCAACTAGTGAATTTTCACAAAATCTCTGAAGTCCTTTGCTGAGCCAACATAGGCTATGTAAATTGGGTGCAAAAGTTCTTCCAAAGAAGGTAAATCGAATTATCTTTAATTTCTCCCAAAGTATCAAGCTCTGTTTCAGAAAAACTGCCAAGTTTAAGGGTGAAATAAGAAAATTTCCCTTCTAGCCAAATATTTCATTCATCCTTCTTAAGATACACTCTTTCCTTAGAAATCCCGAATCTTTTGTATTTGAGGATGACCTAACATTTTCTACTACAATACACTGTAGACAAGAGAACAGTCTTCTACTGCCATGTTTAAGCAGTTCTTGCAGAGAAGAAAAATAAATTCAGACTGAGTTTCTGTTTACATTTCTTTTCCTAGAATTCATCTCTAATAGGTATTTCTAGCTGTGCTCTCCAAAGGTTAAAACCACAAAATAAATGAAAATGCAGCTTTGGAACTACTAATGCAATTTTTAAAAATAAAATATGGTAATTTTTTCTGAATACTTTAACTGGCTTAAATTACTCCCTAGAGATATGAAATATAAAACTTGTTTCTTTAAACAACATTTTACTCCATAAAACATTGTATTCTTGCATTTCATATTAAGATGGCCTGTTAGAAATATTATTTACACTATAAGTTTGCTTGACATGAACTATGAGGCTGGACTATTTCTACAGTTTGTTTTCAAAGTTTTTCTAAGTATATTTTATTGATTATGCTATTATAGTTGTCCCAATTTTTCCCCTTTGCCCCTCTCTGCCTGGTACCCCCCCCCAGCTATCCTCCCCCTTAGTTCATGTGCATGGGTCATGCATATAAGTTCTTTGGCTTCTCCCATTTCCTGTACTGTTCTCAATATCTCCCTGTCTATTTTGTATCTACCAATTATGCTTCTTAATCCCTGTACCTTTTCCCCCATTCTCTCCCTTCTCCCTCCCAGCTGATAACCCTCCATGTGATCTCCATTTCTGTGATTCTGTTCCTGTTCTAGTTGATTGCTTAATTTGTTTTGGGGTTGTTTTTTTTTTTTAGATCAGTTGTTGATAGTTGTGAGTTTGTTGTCATTTTACTGTTCATAGTTTTGATCTTTTTTTCTTAAATAAGTCCCTTTAACATTTCATATATTAAGGGCTTGGTGATGATGAACTGCTTTAGCTTTACCTTGTCTGGGAAGCACTTTATCTGCCCTTCAATTCTAAATGATAGCTAAATGATAGCTTTGCTGGATAGAGTAATCTTGATTGTAGGTCCTTGCTTTTTATTACTTTGAATACTTCTTGCCAGACCCTTCTTGTTTGTAAAGTTTCTTTTGAGAAATGAGCCAATAGTCTTATGGGGACTTCTTTGTAGGTAACTCTCTTCTTTTCTCTTGCTGCTTTTAAGATTCTCTCTTCATCTTTAACCTTTGGCCTTGTAATTATGATGTGTCTTGGTGTGGTCCACTCTACATCCATCTTGTTTGGGACTCTCTGTGCTTTCTGGATTCCCTTCACCAAACTAGGGAAGTTTTCTTTCATTCGTTTTTCAAATAAGTCTTCAAATTCTTGCTCTTCCTCTTCTCCTTCTGGCATCTCTATGATTCAGATATTGGCACATTTGGAGATATCCTAGAGACATCTTATTCTCTCTGTTTTTTAGAATTCTTGTTTCTTCATTCTGTACTGGTTGACTGTTTATTTCTCCCTTATGTTCCAAATCATTGATTTGAACTCCAGCTTCTTCCCCTTCACTGTTGGTTCCCTGTGGATTTTTCATTTCACTTAGTGTAGCCTTCATTTCTTCCCTTATTGCATTGTCCATACTCGATGATCTCTAAGCATCCTTATCTACAGTGTTTTGAACTCTGCCTCTGATAGGTCGGCTACCTCTGTTTCCCTTAGTTTGTTTTCTGGAGTTCTGATCTCTTCTTTCATTTGGGCCATATTTCTTTGTCTCCTCAATTTGGCACCCTCCCTGTGTTTGTTTCTGTGTATTAGGAAGGGCTGCTTTGACTCCTTGTTTTGGTGCACCTGTTACATTGTAAGGGGTGGAGCCTTAGGTATTCACCAGGGTGCGGCAACACACTTCACTGATTTTTGGCACTGTATGTGGGGGAGGGATGGGAAAAGGAACAATGCCACTTGCTCCAGTCTTGCCCTGTTTCTACTCACTACCCCACTTCCCATATATGACTGGTGCCCTTCTAGCTGCTGCCCTGGTGCTGAATGGGGGATTTGTGAACATTCTGGGGCTGTGTGGGTCCTTTAAATGGATTCTCCTGAGAGACCAGCAACTTCTTCTGCCAACCCAACCCCCAGTGGATTTTACAGCCAGAAGTCATGAAGTTTTATTCAGTGCTGGGCCCCTGAGCTGCATGGTCTGGCCTGGGTTTGGAATGCCTCGCTCCCCAGGTGTCCCTCCCAGTTTTTATCCACCACACATGTATGTGGAATTGCCCCTCCTACCAGCCACCACCACCACTGCCTTGCAATCACCACACTGCATCCTCTCTTCCCTGGCTCCCTGGCTCCACCCCTCCTACCAGTTTGTATGAATATTTCTTCTTTAAATTCTTGGTTGTTAGACTTCCATACAGTTTGATTTTCTGGCAGTCCTGGTTGTATTTTGTTTTGAGGTTAGTTGTAATAGTTCTTATAGATGTACAAGGGAGCAGGGCATGTCTACCTATGCCTCCATCTTGGCCAGAAGTCTGTTTTCAAAGTTTTTTAAATAACACTACCCTGTACATTGTTGACAGGGAGATATTAAGTAAGAAATCTTGCATTAGTGAAATGCTTTTCTTTTTAAGTGTTTAGCATACTGTTGAGAACAACTGCTGTTCAAAAGTAGATATAAGAAAAAATAATATGACCCTGAATACCCACAGCAATTTTGAGAAAGAAGAACAAAGCAGGAGGGATCACAATACCTGATATCAAAATGTATTACAAGGCCACTGTAATCAAAAGAGCCTTGTACTGACATAAAAGCAGGCACATAGACCAATGGAAAAGAACAGAGAGCCCAGAAATCAACCCAAGTCTCTACAGTGAATTAATATTTGACAAAGGGGGAAGAAGCATAAATTGGAGTAAAAATAGCCTCTTCAACAAATGGTGTTGGGAGATTTGGACAGCTACATGCGAAAAAATGAAACTCGATCACCAGCTTACACCATACACAAAAATAAATTCAAAGTGGATAAAAGTCTTAAATATAAGTCATGACACCATAAAAGTCCTAGAGGAAAACATCGGCAGGAAAATCTCAGACATTCCATGCAGCAATATCTTCAGTGATATGTCCCCTAAAGCAAGGGACATAAGGAAAGAATAAACAAATGGGACCTCATCAAATTAAAAAGCTTCTGCATGGCTAAAGAAAATACCATTAAAATGAAAAGAGAACCAACTATATGGGAAAACATAATTGCCAAAGATACCTTGGACAAGGGTTTGATCTCCAAAATATATAAAGAACTCACAAAACTCCACGCCAGGAAGACAAAAAAAAATTTAAAAATGGGCAAAAGACTCGAACAGACACTTCTGCAAGGAGGTCATACAGAGGGCCCAGAGACATATGAAAAGATGCTCAGCATCACTAACCATCAGAGAGATACAAGTTAAGACCACAATGAGATACCACCTCACACCAGTCAGAATGGCCATCATAAACAAATCAACAAATAAGTGTTGGAGTGGATGTGGAGAAAAGGGAACTCTAGTGCATTGTTGGTGGGAATGCAGACTGGTATAGCCACTGTGGAAAACAGTATGGAGTTTCCTCAGAAAACTAAAAATGGAATTGCCTTTTAATCCAGCAATTTCACTGCTAGGATTATACCCTAAGAGCCCTGAAACACCAATCCAAAAGAACCTATGCACCCCAATGTTCATAGCAGCACAATTTACAATAGCCAAGTGCTGGAAGCAACCTAAAAGCCCATCAGCAAATGAGTGGATCAAAAAACTATGTTACATTTACACAGTGGAATTCTATGCAGCAGAGAGAAAGAAGGAGCTCCTACCCCTTGCAACAGCATGGATGAAACTGGAGAGCATTATGCTAGATGAAATAAGTCAGGTGGTGAGGGACAAATACCATATGATCTCACCTTTAACTGGAATGTAATCAACAAAAGAAAAAAAGCAAAAAATATATAACCAGAGACATTGAAATTAAGAACAATCTAACAATAGCCAGAGGGGAGAGGGGAGGGGACAGAGAGGAGAAGTGTTTTCAGGAACTACTATAAAGGACACATGGACAGAACCAAGGGGGAGGGTGGAAGCAAGGGAGAGAGGTGGGTTTGGCTGGGGTAGGAGGAGAGTGGTGGGGAGAAAATGCAGACAACTGTAATTGAAGAACAATAAAGTAATTTTTTAAAAAAGAATAAACCCTGTATTTCATGTACTCACAACTGTGAAGTTACTTTTGCCCATCTTGTATTTGAAATAATTTATAAAATGACTTCTGGGTGAGGATTAAAATGAGATAGCATATAAAGAACTAAACATGGTCAAGAAACAAAAGAAAAAATAATATGGAATAAAATTTTTCTTTTATAAAAGTTAACAACTGATTTAGGGATTCAAAACCTGTATACATTAGATACATAAGGCAATAACTGAACACCTGTCCCACTGAATAGTGTCCCACTTAAATTCATATGCACTAAAACAGTGGACTGTTCATATTTGCAGTTTCACTGGTTGTCATATTTCCAAGATAAAGTAAGTTTTCAAGAGAATTCTTAAAGTGGCCTTATTAAATAAATCAGGGAGAAAATCATTCAGGGGTCAAATTATAACTGAACCCTTTGCTTTACTGTGGAACAGGATCTGGTCAACTCTGGCCATGTTACTGACATATCCAGGTAGAACCCAATCACTTCCTCTACTGCCAGCTCTATTTCCCCCTATAAAACAGCAAGGGTACCCAGCAGAAGCTCCACTGCTGCTCACCCTATCAAGTCAAATTTCATTCTGTGGTGTATATGTTTATATTTCCTTTCAGCAGTGTCCCCAGTCTTAGGTCCTAATGATATAGAAATACCTACCATAAACAGAAGGCTTTTTAAGACTTTTTCAATTGAGAAATTTTTTTCCAAAACTAAAAGCATTCTTATGTTCTTTGTGACTCAATACTTCTCAAGTTAGAAAGGCATTCATTTGCTAAAAGTCTTGGCTTTATCCTTTCCCAACACTTAAACTGGGAAAATAAGCACTATCCAGATTTTTCTGCCACTATAAAGTAAAATTTGAGTATTAACAATGAAAAGCATTACAACTCTGATGATTCATTAGTTGGTTAAGTGCTTGTCTTTGCAGAAGCTAAAACTCTTCACATGGTCCCTCCTATCTAAGTGAGAAAAGCAAAACCCTATTTCTCAAATGTAACCTCCTGAAAGAGAAAGCCAAAGAGAGACGAAAACCCTGAAAGATGACTGGCCAGCATCAAGAGAAGGAACAGAACCCAAACAAACCCACAGCCCCTGGGGTGGGTTTCGTTAGAAACACACTACCTCCTTCAAGACCAGATTTGGTGCTAGGTATTTTTATCTTTAACTCTAGCTGCCAATTTCAACTACTGAGGAAAGAAACCTTATACATCATGTAAAAATTTGAGAATATGAGAATCATTAAATGCATAGCTAAATTCAATTTATATTTTGTTCTTTGAAAAAATCACAGATAATAACAACCTTTGAAAAATGCAGTTGGAAGAAGAAACCTTCAATTTCACACAAATATTGTTAATATTTCCCTTCCCTGGTGATGCTAAATTGTGTAATATCAAATTCAGATACATGTTTCCTTCCATTTCAACATGGACCAAGTGATTTTTATGATAATTAAGGACTGACATAGCTTTTGGAATAAAGTCCCAAAAGTTTTTCCCAAAATCTAATTTTTGCTAATAATGTTGTCCTCTAACTTTGTGTATTAAAACTCCCCACTGACTTAGTTGATTCAATAATTCATTCTCTGGACAGCCTTTCTGTCCACCCCACTCAATGCCCGCTCTCTCTCCCTGTCCTTCATTTCCCACTCTTCATTCAAGCAAATTGGATTTTTGGTACGCATCTGTCTGGAGGAAGTAGCAACGATGTGTGGCCTGATGTAGACTGGGCTTGAGGTGCAATCCTAAAATATTCCTGATGCCCTTCAAATATAGATTCTTCTATCTTTAAGAACCAATGATTTTTGAGAAAATCCCTAAGCAAGTGAAGACCACAGAAAGAGGTAACTGAAAACTATCATTAAACTTGACCATTTTATCAAACATTTCTTATATACTTATTATTTAGAGAGTAAGACTGACAAATTGTGCCCACATATTTCTTTTTTCATTCATGTGTATGAAGCCCTTTATGTAGCTAACTCCACCTACCAACTTCTGTCCTGACGCTCATGGCCTCAGTGAAATTAGGACATCCCATCTCCTCAGATACAATATGGCTACAGCTTAAATTGCCTTTTTCCTCTCAAAATTCATGCCCCTGAACCAACTGAACTGCAACTTTAAACTCCAATGCACAGGTGGCCTCCCTCTTCAAGGGAATTGTAAACTCTGAGGGAAGAGACCATAATTTAGACTTTTTAAAATTCCTCGTAGTTTACAATAAGAAAATACTCAGTAAATATTTGTCAACGGATAAATCAAAAATAGTTAAATCTGTAACTTAACAATATAGGAATTTGACAAAATTTGTACAACTTGATTATCTAGGTGTTACAACACTGATCCCTGTGACACAGAAGACCTGTTTTATAAATCCTAACCAGAGTTAAAAAATTTTGACCAACGTATGTTATACCTCCTTTTTTTTCTATATATATGATGCAAGATGAAAGTGACAAAAAGTGAATTGCATGAAAGAACATGGATTATTTGTAAACAAGATCATTTAATGACAAAAAATACAAATGATTTTTTAAAAACCGATCAAAAATAAAATCCACAAGCAAGTTAAGTCTCTATTTACTTTTTTACTGGCAATAGCTAAAAATTTTATTATTCAACTATATCAAAACACTGTTTAAAACTTTGGTTTGTGCCCTGACTGCTGTGGCTCACTTGGTTGGGTGCCATCCCACAAGGCAAAAGGTTCGATTCCCAGTCAGAATACATGCCTGGGCTGCGGGTTTGGTCCTCAGTTGGGGCGAATATAAGAGACAACTGATAGATGTTTCTCTCTCACATTGATGCTTCTCTCCCTCTCGTTCTCCCTCCCTTCTCTCTTTAAAAAATAAAAAATTTTTAAAGTGAGACTTTGGTTTGTAAAATACAATAGTTTGCTATTTCTACTTTCTAAGGTTAAAAAAATGTCACTTGTAACATTGTAACACATCTGGGAATTACATGGATTTGAGTCCACAATGCCCTAATATTAACTTTCTTTTTACTGGCTCCTCCTATAGAAGTCATTTAAAATATTTCTAACTGAAAAAAAGACAACATTCCATATACAACATTATTCGAGTGCCTATTATAAGTCAGATATTCACATACAGTATCTTCCCAACAACATAATAGTGCACTGGACCCATTTAAGAGGTGAGGAGACTGATACTCAGAGAAGTTAGACAATTTAGTCCAGATTACAAACTGGAAAAGGCCCAAAGAATTTGACTCCAGTACCAGATTTTTTCTCATCTCCTGTGTTCCTATTAATAGGGGGTATCGATACTCAGCACTGTGTGAAATGGCCTTCACAGCGCCGCCCGGTGTGGCGCAGCTGGTCTGGCGTTGTCCTGCAAAGGGAAAGGTCAGGGCACAGGCAGCGTTGCAGGTTTCCTCAGACCAATGTTCCTTTCTCACATTGATATTTCTCTCCCTCTCTTCCTCCCTCCCTTCCCCTTTCTCTAAAAAAAATAAATAAAATAAACTCTTTTTAAAATGGCCTTCACAAATTTACAGAGACAGAAAGCAGAATAGTGGTTGCCAGGGGCTAGGGGAAGGAGGGGACAGGGAAGGGAGCTATTGTTTAACTGGTAAAGAGTTTCAGCATGAACTGATAAATAAGTTCTGGAGATAAATAGTGGTGATGATTTTACAATAATGTGAATGTGAGTAATGCCATTAAACTATATGCTTTGAAGTGGCTAAAATGGTAAATTTGTTATGTATTTTAGCACAATAAAAAATAGCATTCAACATCATACCCATTGTGTTGTTTTCCTACAAATTCTGTCATGTTAATATACAGGAGTGGGCAAAAATAGGTTTACAGTTGTGAGTATGTGAAACAGCTTATTCTTGTGTTATTAGGTATTAGTTATTGTATTATTTTCATATAATATTTGTATTATACCCACAACTATAAACCTACTTTTGCTCACCCCTGTAGAGCTCAAAAGACTTTAAAATCAAAGATATTTCAGTTATATGATTTTCATACAGGGAAATTTCAAGATATTCTGAAGCTGCAGACTGAAAATAATGATAAACATTTTTAAATACAACTATTGTATCACTGTAACTGATACTTTTTATATTGCTCATTAGAATCTCATTAGATTCTTTCACAGGTTTTTTTTAATATAAAATGTAGACTAAGGGAAAAAATTCTTGCAGACTGCTATAGTACAATATCAGTATGCTTAAGTTAATTAATTAGTAAATAAGCCCTTATTATTTTCTAAATAGTTCCTGGTTTGTTTTTCTATTATTTATCAGCATTTCCTTCTTTATGCTTCAATATTCTAAATTGGCCATTACTATTCAGTGTCCCTATAAGGAAAGGTTTCATTTGAGTAGAAAAAAATATTTAAAAATAAAACTCATGCCGAGTCATTTCAACCATTCTTGAGAGCTTATTTTTAACTATCATAGCTTGCAATGTTTTCATCTTTGTATTTGAGAGGTTTCAAGTCTTTTGTGACTGTTAGATTTTATGCATTTATATTTATAAATGAACAAATGCAGATCATGAATTATTACAAGATCTCATATGTGGTACCTGCCCAATTATTAATGAGGGCTAAGTCATAAAAGGCAACCACTGTCACTCATGGGGAAAAAAATGTGTCCTATCCATGGAAAGAGCACTGGATGATTGATGGCTACAGCAGAAGAGTCAGAGGCCAGGCAAGCTAAAGAAACAAGCAGAGCAGTGTGCAGCTCCAAATCATGGCTGCTTCCCAGTTGCACAGTGCAAACACAGTAATTCAGTCTTAACAAGAAAATTAAAAGCAAAGCACTATTAATCATGCAGCAAACAAAAACATTTGGTTAAACTAATGAACACCACTTAAAATAGAGCAGCAAAATCTACATATTTTTTGCAAGTTCTGAAGTCAAAAAACTACTAACCTTAGAAAATGTTCAATTTATTGTTATTTCCTTAATGAAAAATGAAAGATATATTTTAATGACATTCATGATGCCAAACCTTAATATAATACAGGATGAAATAATGTGGAACATCAGGACCACTTTCAAGTTCACTAACACAAACGCCAGTATACGGATGTAGTGACCAAGCACGGCTCCTGAGGCCAACTCCCAGGGTCTAAATCAAAGTTCCAGGTTGACTTAGAGGCTGGGTGACCAACACAGTCTTAATTTGATTCTGGAGGAATTTTAAGGAAAAAATCTGTTCCATCAGTAAATCTGTTCCCTTACTGTGACCCATATTTTACCCAGTCACCTACAGCTAGGGTTGACAGTTTCAACAGATAAAAATACAGGATGCCCAGTTAAATTTACATTACAGACAAACAATGAGTAATTTTTGCATAAGACGTATTTTTATACTAAAAAATTATGTGTTGTTTACCTGAAATGCAAATTTAACTGGGCTTCCTGTATTTTGTCTGACAACCCTTCCTATAGTACTTTTGCTATTAAGTACACTATTAAATGGAAAAGTATACTCCCTTTCATTCTTCTATTTAGTAAGCACCCTGTAACAATAGCATCATAAATCATGCTTTGTGCCAAATGGCATGCAATTACACAATCAACTGGCAGGCCATGGAAAGAACTAATAGATTTAATAGGATTCCTAACTTTTTTTATATATTACTTTATTGTTGTTCAATTACAGTTGTCTGTATCCTCTCCCCTCCCCCCCCCCCCCCCCCCCCCCCCCCCCCCCCCCCCCCCCCCCCCCC
>PVJI01032366.1:0-12270 GCA_004026765.1 Micronycteris hirsuta
ATTTTAAATAAAGAATACTGCTTGTTCTTTGTTTCACTTTACACTGAATTGTGATTCTCTCTTTTTGGAGATTCCAGACTTAGAAAAGTGACAAATACATGAAGTTTTCAGGAAGACAGCCCATTTCAGGGAAGGAATCTGAGATGACTCAGGAAAAAGCACATTGTTTTTGATGTTAAATACCTGACAGATGACTCAAAGGATCATTGAAAAAAGTGCACATAAGAACTACTGTGGTAGAACTGAACAACCTGAACAGAAGAGTGGTTTAAATTTAGAGGAATGATAATTTCAGCATCAGGTTGGATGCAAGAAATTAGCCACCATCAAAGAGAGGTAATGACATTGTCACAAATAGGTATGTTTTCCTCAGTTAACAAAACGTTTTGAAGGAAATAATTGAAGAATATACCAAACTAATCTGAATTTGTAGTTTTCTAAGTCAGATGATTTTTTTTAGCTCAGACCTCCCTGTCCCTCAAACACTGGACATTTCAGGGTGAGCACCAGATATAGGTTTTTTTGGTGGTTTCTGGTGGTGTTACGTAAGTTCTGTCTTATTTATCTTACTGTGGAGAGCACATCAACTTGCTTTGGCTGAGGCTTTCATTTGGAAGGACCTTCATAAAACCTAAAATCAAAGTTTTCTGTAGTGCCACAATACCATCTTCTCATGCAGAACCACTGTTTCCATGATGACTTACCTGCTCACTTCTTTGACATTCAACACCATCCAAAATATCTTGTAGACACTGGTCACTAAGTGAGCACTGTTTTGCTCCTAAGCACAAGGTGATACAGCCCACCTCCAGCTTCTGTCTTTGAAATATCCCCTCATGTCTCTGAGATTCATTTGATTCTCTGAACAAGGTGATGGTAGAAAATAAACCCTGAATAGAGTGTACATCTAACTGGATTAGACATGGCAGGTGCTTCTCTGGGCCTTGGACTGTAAAATATACTGCTTGGCCCACTGTGTCTGTTCATCTTGTGAATTTTCCTTCCCCTATGACAGCCCTTCTTTGTCACTGGCCTATGGTCATTGTGATTTTGGAGAAGTTTATGGAAATAAACCTGTCCAAAAATTGTGGTGCCATGTATCTGTTCCCAATTTTGGGTTTTGGTGTGACAGATTAGAGATTTCTGGCAGTAGCAGAGAAACACCAGGCCCACTCAGAGTCCTTGGAATGATTTTGTATGGAGTCCATTCATGTACCTCATATTTAAAACCCCTGATACCTGTGTTACTTTCTGAAACACGTAGCATAACTCAATAAAAGATGAAGACACAAGCCTAAAACTAAGTTTTAGTCAGAGGGTCAGTCACATTAGAAATTATTCAAAGTCATTTTTCTATTTAGTTGCAAATGTTAGTTTTATAATTTTCTCTGTATCTGGAAACATTGCATAAATTATGGCCAGAATGACAAATCATAGGACATTGAAATGTGTGTAACCTTTGTGCCCAGCAGAAAGGCCTCATATTTCCCAAAACTTGTTTGGGGAGAAAATAATTTGAGTTGGTGAGGAGGACCTGGCAGAAATTTGAATGTAACCCAATCTTGTCTTAAAGTATGGACCTTCTCTTCTTTTCCAATAAAACTCCCTGCCCTCTCCTACTGCTCTTCACCCTCAAATTCACCATCGCCAACCTATGCAATACAGAAGGCATGAGTCCAGACTCTGTGGAAGTTCTACTGCACAGTCAGTTGTGAAAACCTGGTTAGAACACATGATGAAAACTCCCCATTTTTTTCAGCTTTCTCCCCCACTCATTGATTTTTTCCTTCTAAATTTTATGATGACGTGGATTGATGAGGAACAGTTTCATGTCAAATTTGGAATTACCACAAATAAGTGATGTGACTTGAAAGTAGCAAACTTGCCTTCTGAATTCTTTATTAGTAATAATGAGTGTTACAAAGCAATGACCCCACAGTGTTATTATTCTAGTTAAATGTGGAAAGTGTATTTTTATTTTAAAATATTAAAAATTCATCAGAAAACACTGGCCTTAACTGCCATGTTAGATCATTTTGCCTTGACAGATATTTTTAGAACACTTCATCAAAAAACTGCACTTTGACATTTTTCCTAGTGCACATGGACTATTTTCAAAATAGATAACTTACAAAGTGAGAAAACAAGACTCAAAAAATTCAAAACATTTGAAATTATATCAACATTTTTTCTGAACACAGTAGTAACTAACATTCAAGTATAGGTAAAACAAAAAAAAACAAAAATTATGAGAAAATTATACATCATGCTTCTAAACAACCATACATCAGAGAAAAGAAAAAAAATTTAGAAAACAAAAACATTCCTTGATACAAATGAAAACGAAATTAACCTGCATAAACCAGAGATACATCATAAAGAGTTGTAAAAAAAAAAAAACCTTTATCTGTACAGAACTGTCAGAAGAGTGAAAAAAAAATAAAATCCCAGTGAAATAATTTAAATTTTCCAGTAAGAAAAGCAAACAAAATAAAAAGTCAGAAGAAGAAAAAGACACTTAAATTCAGTGCAGAAAGTAATGAAATTTAAATGAGAAAGATGGCTGCTGCAAAATATAATTACACTGACAAACAATACGATTCATTATGACAAAAGAAGAGGAACACAAATGAATAAAATCAGGGTTTAAAAAGGAAAAAGTACAAGTAACACCAAAAATAAGGAAAGAATCATTAATGAATACTATGATCAGGGACAGGAAAAGAAAGCTAACTCTCACCACTATTATTCAACACAGTACTGTGGCCATAGCAATCTAACAAGAAAAATAATTTAAAGACAACAAAAATATGGACAAAAACTGTCATTTTTGGCAGATGACCTTACATTATAAATAGAAAGCCTTTGATAATCCAAAAAAATTAATATAATTATTGAAAGAATTCAGTAGCCCTGGCTGGTGTGGCTCCGTGGATTGAGTGCCAGCCAGTGAACCAAAGTGTCCCTGGTTGGATTACCAGTCAAGGCACATGCCTTTGTTGCAAGCCAGGTACCCAGTACGGGGCGTGCAAGAGGCAACCACACATGGCTGTTTCTCTCCCTCTTTTTCTCCCTCCCTTCCCCTCTAAAAATAAATAAAATCTTTCAAAGTGGAATTTAGTAAAAGAATAAAAGTTAATATCTACCTACTGTCATGTTTCCATACAATAATAATCAGGAGAAGAAATAAATGAAATAATTCCATTTACAACTGCATGAGAAAGAACTCTTTAGGAATTAGTGTATGGAAAGAGGTAAAAAACATGTACTACCAAAATTATAAGATAATGAAAAAAATTTGAAGACACTGAAAAAGTTTACAGACAAGAAAAAATTGTGTGAAGTGATTGATAAGTTCAAATTGTTAAAATGACTGTACCCAAATGTTCCAAGCAATTTTGAAAAAAAGAATAAAGCTGAAGGTATTGCTTTCCATGGTCTCAAACTGCTACAAAGTTCTAATAATCAAAACGGTAAAGTATTTGCACAAAAACAGACATGTAAAACAGTGGATCAGAATCGAGAGCTCATGTTTATATCTACTCATGTACTGAAGGGCACTTGGGTTGCTTCCAACTATTAGCTATTGTAAATAACATTGCAATAAACATAGGGGTGCATATACATTTTCTAGTTAGCGTTTCAGCTTTCTTGAGATAGATTTTCATTAGTGGAGCTGCTGGGTCATTAGGCAGCTTAAGTTTTAACTTTCTGAAGAAACTACATAGTGTTTTGTCTGGTCTCTGCCTTGATCTGTATGCTCAACAAGAGTGCATGAGGGTATATACACAATGGAATATTCTTCAGCCATAAATATGAAGAAAGGTAACTTTTGGAACCACGGAGATGACCTTAGTGTATATTGTGCTAAGTAAAATAAGCTAGTCAGAGAAAGAAAACCACCATATGAATCCACTTATATTTATAACCTAATAAACAAAACAAAATACAAATAGAATCATACATACTGAAGACAGACTGACAGAGGTCAGAGGAGATGGGTTTGGAAAGTGGCTTACAATCTGATGGTAAAATTAAGCAGCAAAGAACTCATGAATAAAGACAAAAATATGGTGATCAAAGCAAGGAAGAAGGCGGTAAGCAAAGTAGAAGAGGGTAAGAATAATAGTTGATAAAAGAGACTTTGGATGGTGAACACAATAATGTATTCAGATAGTGCACAATAAAATAGTACATTTGTAATCTATATAAAATTATTACTGAATGTCAACCGACACATTCAATACTAAATAAATGAATGATTAAATAAATACATGTTCCTTGGCTCTTGGTCTGAAATTCAAAAACAAAATCCTGAGGTACAATAAGTATCCCTGAAAATACAGCATGTGGCAGAAGTGACACCTGCTTGAGTGTAGTTTCTACCATAATAATAAAGGTGTACTAATTTGAGCATTTCACCTAAAATGCCATATGGTGTGCTTGAATGTGATATTGTTCTGTTACAGAATTGTTCTGTTACGACTTCTGCTTGTCATATAAACGGTGCACATAGATTTCTAAAAAACACACATCATTCGAAATATTCTCATTCATGTGTGATTTGGAGGAGTCCAAACAATTTAATACTGTTATATCACAGTGAAATGCACTTGGCGTATGTAAAGTGAACTGTTATGTTCACATCATTTTGACATTCACAAAAATGTGTTGTCCATGTCAGGGAGTAAAACCTACATGCATGTCTTGGTTGGGCTATGCTTTTGTGCTGGAAGGAATACATTAGAGAAAACTGTACTATAGAAGCTTAATCTACTTCAAAGATGACATAATATTATGCATCTGTTCACTCATTTGCTGATGGGAAAGTGATTTTGGTAGCTATTTTACTATCAAACGCACCACAGAAGTGATCATCTTTCAGAAAGATACTTCAGCTGAAGTGCTGAGACACCACTCAGTTCATCTTCTACTGAAATGACTACTTCTGCATGTCATTATAAATGCTGCAGACAGGATTACCATAGAACTTGCTTCATACAAAATATTCAAATCCCCGAGTGAATTTGCAGGGTTCAAACTCCACTACTGGATTATCACAGTGAAATGCCCTTCGAGCAATGAGATAAGAATGTTATGTTCATATTCACTTTGACTTACATAAACCTGTGAAGTCTAATTCAGGTAGGACATTGTACATGCATTTCTCAATTGGGCTATGCTTTTCTGCTAGAAAGTATATATTGGAGAAAACTGTGGTATTGGAGCTAACTCTATTGTAAACATGATATGGTCCTATGCATCCATTCACTCATTTGCCCACGGAAAAGTGATTTCAGTAATTCTTTCGCTATCATAATTTCCACTGAAATGATTATGTTTCAGAAAGATACTTCAGCACAAGTGCTGAAAACTGTAGATATTATCAGAGACACAACTCATTTCATCTTCTACTGAAATAAGTATATTGACATGGCAATATAAACACAATAGATGGCTTTTTGTAGATAATACAGTAGTGAAGTGTTTCTATCCCTCTTTATCGTTCAGGAAAGAGAATATTTATACAAAACAGGTTTCCAGCAAAAGTGATGTACAGTGTTTAACGCCATGCCAATGTACTAATTTCAGTAGAAGATGAAATGACTAGTGTCTCAGATAATATGCGCAGGCGCGGGGGGTATAGCTCAGTGGAAGAGCATTTGACCACAGATAATATGTGCTGTTTTCAGCATTCTCTGCAAGTATCTTTCTGAAATATGATAATTTCCGTGGTAAATTTGATAGGGAAAGAGCTGCTGAAATTGCTTTTCATTCAGCAAATGAGGACTATGTGAGCACAGGACTATGTAAGCTTTAAAGCAGCACGGGACCATGTGAGCTTTAAAGAATAAACTTCTATAGTACAGTTTTCTCTAATGTAGTCTTTCCAGTAGAAAGGCGTAGACTAGATAAGACATGCATGTCCAGTGTACTACATGACGTGGACATTACAAGTTTGTGAATGTCTAAGTGAATACATATCTAACAGCATTTTTTGGGAGCTCCAAGTGCATTTCACTCTGATACTAAAGAAGTAAGGTATTTGTAACTGTTGAAAAATCTCAGGAATGAGAACATTTCATACAGAGTTGGTTTTAAGCAAACACCTTCTGCTGTGTTTATAACAGCAGGTCAATGTAGAAGATGAAATGAATTTTGTATCTGATAGAAGGTACTGTTTTAGCACTTCTGTTGCAGTATTGTTCCAAAATATAACCTTTGTGCTAAGTTTGATAGCAAAAACGCTAAGGAAATAATATTCTGTCAGCAAATGAGTGAACACTAGCATAGCACTATGTAATCTTTGAAGGAGAATAAGCTTCTGCAGAAAAGTTTTCTCCAATGTATTCATTCCAACAGAAAAGCATAGCCCAGGTAAGACATGTATGCACAGCCTAGTATCAGAATTGCACACAACAGTTTTGTGAATGTCAAAATAAATATGAACCTGAGTCCACTTTCTTTCACAAAGTGCTTTTCTCTCTGACAAAACAGTAATGAACTGTTGAAAACCTCCTAATCTTTCGGGAATGAGAATATTTAGTATGAAGCGGGTTTTAAGAAAATATGTTCTGCAGAGTTTATAATAGCAGCTGGATGTTCTCATTTCAGTAGAAGATGAAATGAATGATGTCTTCCATACTAGGTACTATTTTTAGCATTTCTGTTAAAGTATGTTACTGATATATCACTTTCGTGTAAAGTATGACAGTGAAAGAACTACAGAAATCAATTTGCTGTCAGCAAGTTGGTGAACAGGTGCATAAGACTATATCAACTTTCAAATAGAACACATTCCCATAGTACAGGTTTGACAAAGTATTGTTCCCTAGAGAAAAGCGTAGCCTAGCTAAGACATGTGTCTTTGGCCTAATACATGACTTGAACAAAACAGTCCTGTGAATGTCAAAAGGAATTTAAAACTAACAGTCATCATTTTGTCACAAAGTGCACTTCTGTCGAATAAAGCAGTAATGAATAGTTTGAAGCCAACAAAATGATTCAGGAATGAGAATGTTTCATAAGAAGCGGGTATCATAACACAGCTTCTGCAGTGTTTAAAACAGGAAGTCAATGGACTGATTTTAGTAGAAGGTGAAATACATGATGTCTTGGTAGTAGGTAAAGTTTTCAGCATTTGGCTGCAGTATTTTCTGGAATGTACCTTTCCTGGTACATTTGATAGTGAGAGAGCTACTGAAAACACTTGATTGTCAGCAAGAAAGGTAATGAATGCCTAAAACTATCTCATCTTAGAAATAGAATAAATTCCTAGAGTACAGTTTTCACCAAAGTATTCTTTCCTAGAGAAAAGTGTAGCCCAGCTAAGACATGCATCTACAGCCTACTACGTGACTCGGACAAAACAGTACTGTGAATGTCAAAAAGAATATGAAACTAACACTCCATATTCTGTCACAAAGTGCATTTCTCTCTGATAAAGCAGTACTGAATAGTTTGAAACCCTCAAAATCATTCAGGAATGAGAACGTTTGGTATAAAGCAGGTTTCATAACACGACTTCTACAGTGTTTAAAACAGGAAGTCACAAGATTACAGGGGAAATTGAACGTTCGGAAGGTAAGCAGAGTGCTTCGGTGCTACGGAAAGATAAGGTCCCTCAGGACCAGCTCGGGGAGCAGGGTGGGCTCCAGTCCCAGACCCGGCAGCTGCCGAATCAGACGCAAGATTCTTGGGAGGGAGCCAGATTGGGATGTGTGAGTGACCTGATGCTTGTTTGGACCTGCGGGCGTAAATAGGAAGAATTTTTCAGAAAGGAAAAATAGGAAAAAAAAGAGGCGCTCTGTGGCTATTTGGAGAGGCCCCGCCCCCAACAGTCCCGAGGTCCGTGCGCACCTGGGATCAGAGGCCTAGGGCAGTCTGCCTGAAGCACCTGGAGTGAGTGCACAAACGGCCCTCAGGCGGTGGCAGCTGGCACTTCCACCAAGGGGAATTGGAGGCTGTATGAACCTGGGGACCGGAGGCCTGTCCCTGGCCACTTCAGAAGATTGGGAACAGCTTGCAACCAGAGGCTCCGGGGCCAGGCGCGACTTGTGAAACCAAACAAGGAGAACTAGGGTCTGCGGGCACCTGGTGATCCATGGACCATTCGTGCACAGTTCCAAAATACCAGGGACAGTGCACAACCGGGCACCCCAGCCGGGAATCGCTGGTGCACAACCCAGGGACAAAGAGGAAAGTGAACACAGGTGCACAGAGCTCACGCTGACAGCTGGGGACAAAGCCCTTGCCACCCAGGCCCCCCCATCCCGTGCACAGAGCCCTGCAGGGCCAATTGGCTTTGTAGGAATAAGGCAGAAGCACCCTGTTGAGGGGAGCGGCAGACCGGAGCTGCAGACCGCACAAACTCTTGACTCAGAGTGGGGGTCAAACTATCCAGAAAGGGTGCTGAGAAAACCTATTATCTAGACCAGCAAAGAGAAAATAGGCGGTGGGAAAGTTGCTCCTAATAGGTGGACATCAAAAACAGCACAACAAAAGACCCAGCTTGGACCCAGAACCACACTAGGAACTGGGCTGGTGGCTGGACAACAATGAAGAGTGCATCTCAGGAAGGGAGAAAAGCAAAACTATTATCTGCCCAACCTGACGCAGCCTGGCCAGACACCTTTAAAACGAGAAAACAGAAGGTTTTTTTGTTTGTTTGGTTTTTATTTCCCTTCTTCCTCTCTGCCCTTCGCTATCTTTTAATTCCTTCTTCGTCCCTTTCCTTTAGTATTCCTAGTCCCCTCCTCCTCATATTTCTTATTTTTTTTACTTTTTTTGTTTCGTTTTGTCTTATTTTACTTTACAAAAACTAAAATTTTTTTTCTTTTACCTCGTCCTCCCATTCTTTCCCTCTTTCTACTTTATTCTTCCTTCCTCCCTTCCTTTCCTTATAGTATCCTTTCTCTCTTCCTTCACTCCTTTTCTTTTTTTTTTCTTTCCCCCCGTCCTCTTTTCTTCTTTACCTACAGGTGAGATATTAAAACCTGGAGCTGTGAAAAGACCAGAGTCAGTCCCAGACAGGGGTCAGCCCAAAAAACAGAGACAGTGAGACAAAATTAACTTCGCTACTCCAGAGAACTTGACAGATCAATTTAAGAAACAGAGGCTAGCAAGAAGAGTCTCACAAACAATGGGAAGACAAAGAAACAATTCCCAAATGAAAGGAAAGGAGGAAGAACCAGAAAGAATGATAAATGAAACAGAGGCAAGCCAACTATCAGATATTGAGTTCAAAGCACTGGTTATCAGGAAGTTCAAGAAGCTTGATGAGCTGGCAGAGAATTTCCAGAATCTACAGGGAAACTATAAAGAACTCACTGCAAACTATGTCAACATGAAAAAGGAAATAGAAACTATCCACAAGGGCCAAGTCACAGAAATCCAGGAAACACAGAGAGTCCCAATCAAAAGGAACCCAAACCGGCCCACTTCAAGACACATCATAATTAAAATGGCAAAATTCCAAGACAAAGAGAGAATCTTAAAGGCAGTGAGACAGAGACAGGAAGTAACATACAAGGGAGCCCCGATAAGTTTAGCAGCTGACTTCTCAATGGAAACATCCAAGCCAGAAGAGAATGGCAAGAAATATTCCAAGTAATGAGAACCAGAGGCCTGCAATCAAGGCTAGTGTACCCAGCAAGGCTCTCAATTAAGATAGATGGCCAAATAAGGAGCTTCCCAGACAAAAGAAGTCTAAAAGAATACACCTACACCAAACCAGCTCTGCAAGAGATGCTAAAGGGACTGTTTTAAGGAAAAGGAGGAAAAGAAAGAGAGAGAGAAACACAGCTACAAATAAAAAATGGCAATGAATAAGTACCTATCAATAATAACCTTAAACGTAAATGGATTAAATGCGCCAATCAAAAGACACAGAATAGCTGAATGGATAAGAAAGCATGACCCACACATATGCTGCCTACAAAAGACCCACCTCAGGACAAAAGACTTACACAGACTGAAAGTGAAGGGCTAGAAACAAGTTTTCCAAGCAAACAGACAGGAAAAACGAGCCAGGGTAGCAATACTCATATCAGACAAAATAGACTTCAGAAAAAGGGCCATAAAGAGAGACCCAGAGGACACTTCATTATACTCAAGGGAAGAATCCACCAAGAAGACATAAACATTGTAAATATCTATGCACCCAACATAGGAGCACCCAAACACATAAAGAAAATTTCGGAGGACTTCAAGAAAGATATTGATAGTAACACAATTATAGTAGGGTACTTCAACACCCCGCTGTCAAAAATGGACAGATCTTCCAAAAAAAATATCAACAAAGATATTGTGGCATTGAGCAATACCCTAGAAGAAATGGACTTAACTGATATATATAGAGCCTTTCACCCCAAAGAAGCTAAATATACATTCTTTTCAAATGCACATGGAACATTTTCAAAGATAGACCATATGAAAGGACACAAAACAAGCCTTAACAAATTTAAGAAGACTGAAATCATACAAGTATTTTCTCCGATCACAAGGGTCTGAAATTAGAAACCAACCCAAAGGAAAAAAAACCCAAAACACTCAAAATAATGGAGATTGAATAGCATGCTATTAAACAACAGATGGGTCAAGGACGAGATTAGGGAAGAAATCAAAAAGTTTATTGAAACAAATGAAAATGAACTTACAACAACGCAAAACTTATGGGAAACAGCAAAGGCAGTCCTGAGAGGGAAGTTCATAGCGATACAGGCCTACCTAAAAAAGATAGAAACATTTCAAACAAACAGCCTAACCCTACACCTACAAGAACTCGAGGAACAACAACAAAGTCAACAAAGCAAGTAAAAGGAAGGAAGTAAGCAAGATCAGAGCAGATTAAATGACATGGAGACTAAAAGCACAATTCTAAGGACCAATGAATCCAGGAGCTGGTTCTTTGAAAAGATAAACAAAATCGACAAGTCTTTAAGCAGGCTCATCAAGAAAAAAAGAGAGAGGACCCAAATAAACTCAATCAGAAATGAAAGAGGAGATATTACAACTGACACCACAGAAAGACAAAGGATTGTAAGACACTACTATGAAGAACTGTATGCCATGAAATATGAAAACCTAGGTGAAATGGACAAATTTTTAGAAAAATATAATCTTCCAAAACTAAATAAAGAAGAAGCAGAAAGCCTGAACTGACCAATAACAGCAGATGAAATTGAAGCAATAATCAAAAAATTCCCGACACACAGAAGCCATGGACCAGATCGTTTCACAGGAGACTTTTACAAAGCATTTAAGGAAGAACCAACCCCTATCCTTCACAGACTATTCAAAAAAATCCAAAAGGAGGGAAGACTCTCAAACTCTTTTTATAAAGCCAGCATCATCCTAATCCCAACACCAGATAAAGACACAACAAAGAAAGAAAACTTCAGGCCAATATCGCTGATGAACATAGACGCTAAAATCCTCAACAAAATATTGGCAAACTGCATCCAGCATTATATTAAAAAGATCATACACCATGATCAAGTGGGATTCATCCCAGGGATGCAAGGATGGTACAATATTCGCAAAACAATAAACATAATATATCACATAAACAAAAGCAAAGACAAAAATCACATAATCATATCAATAGATGCAGAAAAAGCATTCGATAAGGTACAGCATCAATTTATGATAACAACACTTAACAAAGTGGGAATAGAGGGAGCATTCCTCAACATAATAAAGGCCATATATGAGAAACCTATAGCCAACATTATACTCAATGGACAAAAACTAAAATCTTTCCCACTAAGATCAGGAACAAGACAAGGTTGTCCACTATCACCACTTCTATTCAACATAGTACTGGAAGTTTTAGTCACAGCAATCAGACAAGAGAAGGAAATAAAAGGCATCCAAACTGGAAAAGAGGAAACAAAACTGTCATTGTTTGCAGATGACATGATAGTGTACTTAGAAAATCCAATAGACTCCACCAAAAAGCTACTCGGCCTAATAATTGAATTTGGCAAAACAGCAGGATACAAAGTCAATATCCAGAAATCAAAGGCATTTTTGTATACCAACAGTGAAACAGCAGAAGCAGAAATCAGAAAAAAAATCCCATTTGATATAGCAATAAAAAAATAAAATACCTAGGAATAAACCTCACCAAGGAGGTAAAAGACCTGTACTCAGAAAACTACACAACATTGAAGAAAGAAATTATGGAAGACACAAACAAATGGAAACATATACCATGCTTATGGATCAAAAGAATCAACATCATCAAAATGTCCATACTACCCAAAG
>PVJI01032367.1:0-12267 GCA_004026765.1 Micronycteris hirsuta
AGGAATCACAGTAGAGGACACATGGACAGAACTAAGGGGGAGGAGGGAGGTTGGGGGGGTGGGACGGGAGGGGAAGGGAGGGGGGAGGGGAGAGGCTGCAAATAACTGTAATTAAACCAAAAAATTAATTAAAAAAAAAAAGAAAATAAACTGACAAGGGAACATCACTAGACGATGGGCTGGGCACTTACTAGCTGTGCCACCTGGAGTGTGGGCCTCAAACTTTCTCAAGGGGGCGCGTGTAGATGTGGATGGAGGGACAGGGAAACGGGGAGAGATTATTCCAAACACTGCGGCTGTCAGAACTGCCCAAAACATGTCCTCATATGGGCGCTAACTTCATTATCCAATGTGAATGCCCTATCAGGGCCGAGTTCTCTGGACCACACAGACCCACTCTGCTCGTCTGTGCTCTCTCCCTGCAGCTGCTTGCGCTTTTCAAAAGTGCCTCTGGCAGATCTGAGTGAAACACAACTTGAAGTTTTCTTTCCTCCAATAATGAACACTTTTCCAGATCTGTTTCCTCATATGGAACATGGCGATGCTACCTGTGCATACACTCTCTCTTTCTTAGGTGATGAAGAAAGTAAGGTGGACAATGGATGTTTCATAAATTTAAATTCTTTATACACTGAAAGGCAATTAATAAAAGTAAAAAACTTGTTATTAACAAGTCCAAATATAAGCATGTAAGAACAAGAGAAGACATGCTGAGGAGAAAAGACATGTATTTCTTTTGCATCTCTGTCATTCACTGACCTACCAGCATTTGCTGCCATGAGCTCCTATAAAAACTAGTTCCAGTTGTTCCCGCTCTTGAGCTTACATAATTAAAGGTAGTTCTGATTTTCATATTTTCAAGTGCAGGGCCAGTGTGGGAAAATGCCCTCAACAACGGATAATATGAATAAACTGGGCCACAGAAGGGCACTAGCATCACCTCCAAAGGGTCTATGGATTACTGATTATTTAATACATGAAAACATTGAATTCACTGGACACGTTCAATAATGATTAGGAATGGAAAACTTCGATACACAGAAGCAAATTATATGGGAACACATCCTCACCAGAGCAATCGCCGCCATCCCAATCACAGGCTGAATTATTACAAGCCTTGTCGCAATAGCCGTCCTTAATCCAGGAGCCCGGGCAGCCTTCGGCACAGTTCGGCACAGGCCACGTCAAATAAACCTACGAGAAAACCAGAGAGAATATAAAACGCTCTGTGACGCTTCTTCCTCTCAAATCGGAATTCCTTTAAAAAAAATCAAGCCTCTAGAAAAGGTGAGTATTTTCTACAGGCTGATGGCATTCCTGTGGCATATTTTGCTTTGAGTCTGCCTGCACCTGCAGTCATTTCCCAAGTTCTGCTCTTCTGATAATGGTTACTGTGCACCTTACTCTGTTCATTACTCAAGGAAAGCAGACAAGGACTCAGTCCGTGGACTAGTCTCTCACACCGCGGTCTTGTATTTTGAAATGAAATAGCAACGTGTCAGACTTAAATGGGAGCACAAACGCATGCCAAAGTGGTGGAAAGTTACCACACGAGTCGCTGCTTTTCTGTGACAACTGTCATTAACTCCTGAGTGTACTGTGCATAATCTTGTATCGTGGCCAAAAAACAAAAACAAAAAAATCAGATGAACTCTAAACATCCTTCTCTACAAGCATAAGGTTCTGTGACAAGTTCACCAGCCCAGCAATCTGAGTTGTGAGCTCACCTGCTTTCACATGAGTTATATGGTACGTGGTGACTTTTTAAACTAAAATCATTTTAAAAAATTATGCTCCCCTTTTCAAGTCTGCATGCCTCTGGACACTCCATCTATTTGGAGTCTAACTTCTACTTGTTCTTCAAAGTTCGTCTCAATTCAGAGGAATAGGGAAATCTTCCCCCCTGCTGTCTGATTTCAACCTCGTGTGCTCCCCCTGCTCAGCACCCAGGGCACCCCTGCCGCCATGGAAATCACTGTACAGGTCACTGACGTTATGT
Organism: Micronycteris hirsuta; assembly: GCA_004026765.1. Lineage (NCBI taxonomy): Eukaryota > Metazoa > Chordata > Mammalia > Chiroptera > Phyllostomidae > Micronycteris > Micronycteris hirsuta. Next base: position 2,000 of record PVJI01032367.1, read on the forward strand.
GTCCCCCTGTCAAGCCACAGCTCAACTCTGCAGCACCACAAGCTAACACAGGGGAGGCCACAGAACAGGGGCGCAGGACAATGAGCACACCGGGGTGGCATAAACAGCAGCAGGAAAAGGAGCTTTGTGCAGTTAGCACTTACAGTGGCAGAGTTCTATCATAAGCTTGTGGAGGTAAGTCTCCAGCTTACCAATGAATCTTTCTAACCATGCTACAAGGGTATGCCTGCTTCCTGCAGCAGGCACACAGAAAACACGAAGGTCAGATCATTGCCCAGGACCGTCCTAAAGAGTTGGCTCCTGGGTCTGTGCTCATAACCACTTCTCCATCCTGCCTCCCAAAGCCAGAGTGAGATCAGGTTCAGTAAGATTTCATCCACGTCTTTAAGCTGAAAATTGAGCTAACTTTCTATGTCAGTCACTTTGCTGACACTGTAACCATGATTTTGTGTTTTGTTGTGATTTTGTTTTTTCTGTTATTGTAGAAAATGTATTTATTTATTTTAGCCCTTACCTGAGGACATGTTTATTAATTTTACTTATTTTTTTATCCTCACCCAAGGACATTTTTTCTCACTGCTTTTAGAAAGAGAGGAAGGGAGAAACATCGATTGGTTGCATTCCATACGCGCCTGGACAGGGGATTGAACATGCAACCTAGGTATGTGCTCTGACTGGAAATTGAACCCACAACCTTTCGGTTATAGGATGGCACTCCAACCAACTGAGCCATATGGGCAAGGTAAATGCTCATTAATTTTAGGGAGAGGGGAAGGGAGGGAGAGAAACATTGATGTGAATGAGAAACATTGATCAGTTGCCTCTTGTATGCACCCTGGACTGAACCCACAACCCAAAAGTGTGTCCTGACCAGGAATCAAACCCATGACCTTTCAGATTATGAGACGATGCTCCAACCAACTGAGCCACATTGGCCAGGGTGTAGTAGAAAATTTAGAAGGTCAGGGAAAAAAGGGGGGTTTCTGGGTGTCTAAGAATGTAGGCAAGTGAAAAACTACTAGAAAGTACTTTTCTTTCTCCCAAGTTATTAACTCTCCTGAGCTTAACACTCAAAAATACTTACTTGATCAAATCTGGATATAGTAGTATATATACCCATTCCTGATTTCCCATTGATAACTTCCAAGTGACTTCCAAGCTAAGCATCCCTTCCGCTTAGCTACTCACCTTCTGACCTTTGGAGTGACTATAAAAATCATCTGGCCAAACATCCTTCCCAAACATGACATCGTCATTCAGGTAAATAAACTTCTGGGACAGTCCTTTGATGCGATGAATGTGACTTTCAATAGCTGGTGAACTAAAGGTAGGCAAGTGGCTCAAGTTTCGAAAAACATCCTTTTAACCAAAAAGAAACATAAAAAAAACACAAGAGAGAGAAAGAGGGTGGATAAGTATTTTTTTCTTTCATTTTTGTTTTTGGAAGGAAGGTGGAAATGGAGGTGAGGAGGGTGAAGGGAATGAAGTTAGGAAAAAGTAAAAGAACAGTGAAAGACAGAAAAAAAACCCCAGAGCCTTGTGACATATGAAAGTCATGTACCTGGTGTGTTACTATTGTCACTCGAGGATTATCAAGGTTCAGCCAGGACGGAATCTGCCCATTGGTGACAATGAAAATATTCCGAACCCATGGCGCGTGCCTCTCAATAGATCTCAGTGAGTATCTCAGTTCTTCGTTATCTTCAAAACGGCTGGCAGAAACATCTTCATCCTGCTTAGACTGAGAAAAACGTTTGGTGCACAACGATGTAAAATACCCCTGCAGTCACACCTGCTCCTCTGTCTCCCCCTGCCCTCTCAGCTCTCAGGGTGCTCTGGCTGACTTTTAAAGACCCAGTCTTGTAAGCCGGTCAGAAAAAGACAAGTATTATATGATTTCACTCATATGTGGAATCTAATGAACAAAATGAATTATCAAGCAAAATAGAGACAGACCCATAGAGAGGGAGCAGGCTGACAGCTGTCAGGGGTGTGGCGGGGGAGGGCTTGGGGGTAGAGAGATTGAAAAAAAAGAGAAAAAACTCATGGACATGGAGGGCAGTGTGGGAACTGCCGGGGGAGGGGGTGCAGGAGGGAGAGGAGAGCACAGGAAGGACATGGTAAACGATGATGAAAGGAGACTTAACTCGGGCTGATAAACACACAACACAGTGTTCAGATGACAGGTGTGTTATGGAACTGTGCACCCGGACCTGTATAATTTTGTTAACCAGTAGCACCCCAATAAATTCAGAAAGAAAAAGAAAAAAAAAAAGACCTAGTCTTCCTTTTAAACATTACGAAAACTGCGAAAGACTCAGCATAGTTACAACAGCACAAATACACAGCATTTTTCTTTAACACACTTTTTAGAAAAGATTCTTGGATCTGATTCTAGGTCACTTCAGTTAATATTAACTGATAGCAATGACTAGAAAATTAGAAAAGCTCCAATCAAGTCCTCTTCCTTCTTCGAACAGGGTGAAGTGATTTATAAATCTTTAACAACCTGAACAGGTTCAGGTTTTAAAAGAATCTCGGCATCCCTTACCTGGCTGATGGCACTCAGATCCCATAACAAATACGCAGGACTTATGGTCAGTTCTTTCCCATCAATGGTCATGTTCTTCTTGGTCTGCTTACTCAGTTCTTGGAAATCTTTGGGGTTGTTCAATTTCAGAAGTGCTACACTGGCCTCTGAGTACAGTTGCAACTGGAAGACAACAACAGGGTTACTGGCAGAAAAACACCTCTAAAGGAGAGACACCTTGAAATTCCCAGTCTGATCTTTAAACTTTAAATATATATGACACAGACTATATGCATATGTTATATATAGTAACATCTAAATATGTTATAAGTAAAGATTAAAAATAGCAAGCCAATATCACCAAAAAAAGAAAACCTAACTAGGACACTTTTCCCAAATGAATGGAACAAACCAGGAATTAAAAACAAGGAGTGGCAGGGGCTATGGCAAACCGGCCTCACCTGAAAGGTGCAGCCTACTACTCAGTGCGTACTACCACACAAATGTGTTTCTGGAAGTATATCAGTCAGCTCCGCCCAAGACACTCATTGTAGATGTGGGACACAAAGGCCATTTGGATGACCTGCTGGCAGACATTCTCCCCACCAGTTCCAGTGAGGTTACATGCAGGGATTTCCTCCATTGTAAGCAGATTGGTAATATTCTAAACACAGCTCACAAACTGGTGACCAGATGCCTTTTGTTGGAATGTATGACAATCAAAACTTTGAGCCAGCATTGAAAATTGGGAGGTTTCTATTGAATGTAACTGTAATTAATTTTTTTAAAGATTTTATTATTTATTTTTAGAGGGAGGGGAAGGAAGAGAGGAAGAAAGAGAGGGAGGGAAACATCAATGTGTAGTTGCCTCTTGCACGCCCCCTACTGGGGATCTGGCCTGCAACCCAGGCACGTGCCCTGACTGGGAATCAAACCAGGACCCTTTGGTTTGCAGGCCGGCACTCAATCCACCCAGCCACACCAGCAAGGGATCAACGCATTTTTTAAACAGGGTTCCCCACCTCTACCCAAGTCTATAACACCCTTGATCTGTTTATGTTCTAAGCCTACATCATACAATTTCCCATGAAAAAGGCCTTTCAGAACTTAAAAACGCAGAGAGTGGACTGAAAACCAGTAATCAAGGATGGCAAAATCCCTCTGCTGAACTAGCTCTTCTAACAGAGCCCAGGGCCTTCTTTTCTAATTCACAAAACAGGAGCAAACACAAAGTCTTAGGGACTCAGACTAAGCTCTTGTATTTGTGACATGGCTATACTTAGCTCATCTTTCAAAAGGTTCCTGAGTTTATGTAGGCGCAAACACTAGAGGTTAGAGTTTGAATCTTATTTGTATCTTTTCACCTTTCATTACATTACGCAGGCCGTTAACTCTTTCCAGAAACGGTGTGTGCGAGCATGTGTGTGCGAGCATGTGTGTGCAGGTGCTTGCGTGTGTACTGTCTTCCTAACTGCTTTCTTTCACTTGGCAGTGCCTGGCATATACTGAGCGCTCACTGAAGGTCGGCTCTTGCTGCTGTCACCAGCCTGCCTCAGTGCTGGGGCACATGGAATGGAGGCCACACAGGGCAAATATTCTGTCTGGGAACCTATAGTCTCACTACCCACCCCAAGCCTCCCCTGCTCCATCTCTACCTTCCACCATGGCTCCCACAGCACCTCTGAGGGATCCCTGGAGTGTACAAATCACTATCCTAGGATAAACAAGTATAGTACTTTCACATTCTAATTAAATTTAAAATTTGGGGAAAATATCCTTATTTTAATCTTTTCTTACAAACTGCTTTCATCCTGGAAAACTATTTCAAAATTTCACAGATATTTTCCTAAGGTCACTATATAATAACTGGAAGAGAGATGAAAAGTAAAGAGCATAAGGGAATATTCGTTTATGAAAAAGATTTTCTGCTACTGCAATCTACCAAGTTTTTAGTATTGAAAAAGGTGGGGAGAAAATATCCTGTGCGAGCCACTAGGTGGCTCCCCAATGCTGGACACCTTAACGACTTTTCCAGAAAGAGACGAGAGGTGGCGAAGGAACCCTGGTTGTAATGAGAGCCAAAGGCTAGGGTTCTTAGTTTGGGCAACTGCGGACAACTGCCTCCATATATAGCTTCTTACCCAAAATTATAAGTTTACCTAAATTCTTAAAATCATAAGTTTCTCAAAGAGAGAACTGGACACCAACCTAGTCCCTATGGACTCACCAGGGAGGGACGTGTTAGCCTGACTGGGAGGTAAAGCTTTGCTATTTTTAAGCCACTGGCATTTCAGGATGTTTGTTACTGGTTAGGGAAAAAACATGCCAGCTAATACAACCGAAAAATAAATAAGCTCCTTCTAGTAAAGTGACAACTCAAACCTACTAGGTCTTAATATGTCCTGGTGCTTTTCTAAAACTTAAATTAGTTTCAGAGTTACTTGTTTAATCTACTTGTTTTTATTTTAGGAACAAAACCAAAAAAAAAAAAAAAAAAAAAAGAGCCATGCTTTAAGAGAGCAGGTACATAAGACAGCTTCAAGGAAGTTATTAAAAGGAGAGGCATTAATACAATATCACTACAATTTAATATGACCTTGAACGTGCCCTGAACAGAGAGGTCTGAGGGTCAGAGTCCAGGCAGGACAACATGTTGTTCCCACTCTGCCCGAACTGTCCTTCCTGCTGAAACAAACCACTTGGTCAGCCTTCAAGGCTCCCGTGCAGCCTCGTTCTCATTGAAAACTTGCCCAGTCTCTGATCCACACAGACCTCTCCTGTCTCTAAATGCCAACACCAAGTCTATACTACTCTTCTCTATACCTAGCCCTATACTATCTTGTTTTGTTACTTTAACACTTAATACACAAAGGTACTACTTCCAAAAAGAGACTATAAATACCTGAGAACAGACCCATGTCCTCCACTTCTTTTGCACACCCACTTGGCAACCATGGTCAAAGAATTAAGCCAAATGTGAGAACTCACTAGAGCCTTGGGAAGATTTTCCACCTGTTCTAATATATGTTAAAGAAGGAACAAAAATGAAAATCAAAAAACAAACAAACAAAAAAACCCACCATAAATGAAAATGTCTAAAAACACAGAAAGATTTAGAGTGACCTGAAAATAAAGACCAAGGGACAATCTGATTTTTCAAAAGGTAAATTCTGTTTCCATTACATACAAAAATTCTACACATAAATTCAGGGTAGCTAATCAGAGATCATAAAAGAACTCACCTCAAGGTTTGTCAAACTAGAAAGCCTTTAACAGAAAAGACTGATTTATAAGATTATAATCCAAAGTCACATTTTTATAAATTCAAATCTATTATCTTGCAAATGAAACCAATTTTAAGTTCCACCTCCTGGGGGTATGGGGGTGAGGATTCTGGTTTTACTCTAAACAGAGTAATAAAGGCAAAATAATGTTGTAGGAATACAACCACGGTACCGTACACCTGAAGTGCCTCCTGTGGATAATCATACTGCTGAGCCCCTTCCCTTTATATTCCGAGACATTATGTATGGCGGGGTGTTTAGTCACAGCCTTTCTCCATGCTCATTCTTCAACAGGCACTTCTTTGAGCGGCCGCCTAAGTGCCAGGCCCCCCAAAAATCACTAGGGGTACAAAGGTGAACAGGCAGTACCTGTCCTGAGACGCTTGCAGCCCAGTGAGGAGTCTCTGGGGCAGCAGAGAGCTCTAGATGGCAGAGGCCTCCTGGAGGAGCCTGGGAGGGCAAAATGATTCAGCTGTTCAGATCCAAGGCCTAACGGCCCTTTCCTCCCAGATGCCACAAAGCACCCTAATGAAACATACCCCAAACTGAGCTCTGGGTTTCCTTCCTAAAAAAGTTTCTTCTCCCACTGAAGCTCTGAGTGTGGTCAATGCCATCACTCCCATCTTCTCTAGAAACATCCACTTCCCCTTTCATTTTTCCTTCCTTCTCCCCCCAGCTAATAGTAAGTCGCCAGGTCATGTAGAGGAGCTCTCTCAGATGTTTCTGGAACCAATCTCATCACTGCACCACTGACAAAGCACTTGCTGAACCCAAATGGCCCACTGGGCTGGGGCAGCAGTGGTTAAACTGGTTTCCCTGCCTCCAAACTCCTTTCGCCTAAGCTCTGTCTGCTGCACTTCCCCTGCTGTGTTTCTTAGAAGGGGATCCTCCGCCTCCTAAAGAAGCTCCCTGCCTCCAAAATAAAGTCCAGGCTCTTCACCAGCAGATCTCTCAGTCTGACCTCGATCTACCTTCCCAATCTGAACACCAGCAAAAACCCTGCCTGGGCTCTAGCCTCCAGGAACACTTGCCCTGACTTTCTGTAAACACCACCGATGTGCAAGCCTCCAGCCCTTTGCTCAGGCTGTTCTCTCTTCTGGGAATGGTCTTTCCTATGCCCTTCCCTGCTGAGAGAACGGTTACTCTGTTCAGGGCCCAGGTAAAATGCTTCCTATTCTGCAAAGCCTGCCTTGCCCCCAGTGCCCAGGTGTTCCCACAGCACTTTCTATCTGTAAACACATTTAGAGGTGATCACACCCAAAAATTATTTAAGTGCTTTTACTCACTCAGTTACCCTTAGCACAGTCCCTAGCACCCAGCAGGCATTTAATAAGCACTCCCTACATGGAGTGGAAACCCAATGATAGGAAACTTCATTCTCAGGGCACTCATAATAAAACCAGGAAGTAGAACCTAAGGAAAGAGTCACTTGAAGCATTGCACTCCGATCTAACACAGACTTTCTATTCTTCCTCTTTCTCATTTTCTCTCTAGCCTCCAAAATGTCCTAATCCCTGAAGTTGACCGCAGGTACGGACATCATGAAAACGACTTGCCATGAACATTATGGATACTTTAACTTGACCCTCTGAAGAGGTGCTGGCCTCCACCAAGACAAGTCTGAGAATCCCAATAAATCTCCACATGGGTGAATGAACGGTGGAAGGTGGTATCATCCTGCACAGGGACTACTGGTACTCCTTGTCCAATTCAAGTTACTACCCCACCTTAGCTCTACCACATACACCACTCCATACCACCCAAAAAGTTTGCTAAGGGGGCGACTATGGGCCAGTCAAACCTGAGCAGAGAATGGAGGTGTCATGAAACTTCTTTCCTTTAAAAATTTATTATAGTTGGAATTACATACACAGAATCAAGGATGTCATTGTCTCTATATAAGAAATTTGAGCCAACAATCAAAAATAAAGTTACACCTAAAACCAACAGCTAGGAAGCCAAGAAGTCAAGTAAACGTGGCTGAAATCAATGTTAATCTATGGTTTTATCTGCCCAAATCAGCACTAAAAATAACTCAGGGGAAGGAGGGATATAATATCTATTTTCAAATAGCTGCAGATTAAGAAATAATTCAACCCTAATCTAGCTAAGCACTATCATATTTCCAGGTACCATAAAAAAAGTTCTGGAGGAAAATATTTTAAAAAGAAAAAACATAAATGTCATTCATAGTATCATCATTTACAAAGATCTTAATCTTAATACAATGTATTTTCAAACAGTGCAACATGGGAAAAAAGAGTTGGGCGGAAGAATATAAAAACCATGGTCAAGACGGGGACTATGTAAGGACCCCCCGATCACAGATTCCCCCCACAGTACCTCCAGCTCTATCCTTCACCGCCAAATTGTTCAATAACATCGACAGGAACGAGAAGTAAATATCAGTAAGCTAAACACAGTGGTAAAATTTAAAGAACATTTCTTTGTAATATCAAGAAAACCAGGTCCCAAGAAATTCGGAGCTAAGAACTTAATGCCTTGTCTTCTAAGAGAAGAGACACCCATATTTTATAACCGGCATGATTCTGACAGACAGCAGGCATCTTTTTTTTTTTAGGGTTTTATTTATTTATTTTTAGAGAGAGGGGAAAGGAGAGAGAAAGAGGGTGAGAAACATCAATGTGAGAAAGAAACATCAATCGGTTGCCTCTTGTACACGCCCAACTGAGGACCAAACCCACAACCCAGGCACATGCCCTGACCAGGAATTGAACCAGTGACTCTTCACCCTGCAGGACAACACCCAACCAACTGAGCCACACCGGTCAGGGCAGATGGCAGGCATCCTGACAAAAGGTCAAATGGAAAATATACGCACATGAACTGTGCCCTAAATCAACTAGGCAAATGAAAACAATAAATGTTAGAGAAAAGGCATGTCACAGGTCACCCTCCAAAGTTGACTCTAACGAATGGCATCACTGGTCGGGCATGAGGAGTTAAAGTTTAAATCCTAAATACATGAATGGCTCCACTAGCTATTAACGAATGGAGGTTTCACATTATCAAATGTTCCAAATACCTGAAGCCTACTCTTTGAGTGAAAGTTCTCAATGAATACACAGGGTGGAGCCTGTGAACACTCACTACACAGGCGATGCCCCCATCTCCTCCTTCCATGCTTCCATTTCCTTACACTGTAAGTGCCATTGGGTCTTTGTTTTTTGTCCACAGCTATATTCCAGCCGGTATAACAGAACCTGACACATGGTAGAAGCTCATTTGTTAAACATGATCCTGCTTCTATCTAGGAAACCAGCAAACAAAATATGACTCTTACAATTTTACCCAAATTAAGAGTAAGGAGTGATGCCCGGGGCCAGATAGCTCAGTTGGTTAGAGCATCGTCCTGATATGCCAAGGTTGCAGGTTTGATCCCTGGTCAGGGTACAGACAAGAAACAATCCATGAATAAATAAGCGGAACAAATAGATGTTTCTTTCTCTCTCAAATCAATTTAAAGAAAGGGTAAAGAGTAAGGACCTCCTATAAACAAAGGGGCGTCTTCATCACAACATACTGTGGCAGAACAGAAGCCCCCTCTTTGGTTCTTATGATAGTCAGTTATCCTTCGAATGAAATGAACCGCAAGAGCAGAGTCACGCATTAAATGAGATGTTCTGTACTGGTTGCTCTGTTTTCCAGGCTCTTACCAGTTTTATTTTAGAAGAAAGGTTTTCCGGTAATTTTGTTCTTAGTTGGTTTGTTTCCTTGAATGTTGGTGGAAACCCGCTCAGGAAAGCCAGATCTTGCATTAGCACTAGCCCAGGGACTTCTTTGTCTGTTGTCTAAAATAAGAGCGGGTAAAACACAACTCATAAGGCTGGTGAAAACTAGCAAAGATCTATTGTATCATACAAGCTTCCAAGTAAGAATTAGGGTTACTTAAACCAACATTCATTATACTAACAAGCTAGCCTTAGAGAAAAAGTAAACAGTAAAAAGCTTCTCAAAGTAAAACAGCCTTATTATTCATACTTGCATTCTGGTCTACTGTAAAAACAAAATTAATTTAAAATAACATACCAAATAGCCCCTCCAAACTGTCTGTTTGCTGTTTCCCTTGAACATTTCAGTGTGGGCATCTTCAACTACAATAAAGAATAAAATAAACAAGCCTATTAATGAATACTTAACTACAATATCTGGCTAGACATTGTACAAAGCATTTTGAGAGCTGTTAAAATAGTATAATACACAGTTTAAAAAAAGGAAATTCAAGGAGACAAAACCCATGCAACAAAAGGGGATCAATGTAATTCAGTGCCTAATAAACGTTAAATTTTGCAGTACGGAAGGAGAGATTCACATGGGCAGCAGAGACTTGGAGACAACAGACGATTTGACAGAAATCACTGCTGTAGGAACAAACAGAAGGGGGCTCTTGAAAGCCAGGCCAGTGGCATCTAGATTAGCAGTAGGGACACACT
>PVJI01032368.1:0-12268 GCA_004026765.1 Micronycteris hirsuta
TGGCTTACTTCACTTAGCATAATGCTCTCCAGTTCCATCCATGCTGTTGCAAAGGGTATAAGCTCCTTCTTCCTTTCTGCTGCGTAGAATTCCATTGTGTAGATGTACCATAGTTTCTTGATCCATTCATTTGTAGATGGGCACCTAGGTTGTTTCCAGCACTTGGCTATTGTGAATTGTGCTGCTATGAACATTGGAGCGCATAGGTTCTTTTGAATTGGTTTTTCAGGATTCTTAGGGTTAAAGAAAATAGTATTAAAATAAAAAGAGAACCAACCGTATGGGAAAACATATTTGCCAATGATACCTCAGACAAGGGTCTGATCTCCAAAATATATAAAGAACTCATACGACTCCACTCCAGGAAGACAAAAAACCCAATTAAAAAATAGGCAAAAGACATGAACAGACACTTCTCGAAAAAGGACATACAGAGGGCCCAGAGTCATATGAAAAGATGCTCAACATCATTGTTTCTTGTCTGAACCAAAATAGCAACTTTCTTTTTGGACTTCCTGCTATCAGTATTTCCCCTTTCAGGTTTCCCTACCTGGTACTAGAATGTTTGTTAAAAGCCTAATCTATCTTTCTTGCTTAAAGGTATAGCAAGCTATAAATTTCAAATTTATCTATTCTCATAAAAGATACTTTTTTTTTAATTTATTGTTGTTCAGTTACAGTTGTCTGCATACTCTCCCCTCCCCTCCGCCTCCAATCTCACCTCCCTTCCCTACCTCCCTCCCCATCCTTGGTTTTGTCCATGTGTCCTCTATAGTCGTTCCTGAAGACCCTTCTCCCCATTGCCCCCTCCCCCTCCCCCCTGGCTATTGTTAGATTGTTCTTAATTTCAATGTGTTTGGTTAAGCTTTGCTTGCTTTTTGCTTTTGTTGATTATGTTCCAGTTAAAGGTGAGATGATATGTCCCCTAGAGCAAGGGACATAAAGAAAAGATACTTCTATATCTACATTTAAACTATTACCAGTCTTATTGTCTCTTTCTTATATTTGACATTACATACAATAGCCTTTTTTTTTGATACCTTGAATAAACTAGTGTTTTATACTTTGTATGTATATATTTATTACCGCTTCATGTTCACATTTCTTCTTTTTATTATTCTACCTGGAATCATCTATTTACTCCTCAATACTTAGTTAAAATATTTTTTCCTCCAAGACAAAGTTTCTATAACTTCCAAGATTCCAATATATACTGTCTGCCTTTCTATCTATCTACACAAACACATCTATACACTCATGCTCATACAGGAAGGGAAAGATTAAGACCCCTTGTTTTTCCTGCTTCTTTCAAAGAAAAACAGTTCCTAGGAAAAAGCCCCTTCTAAAAATAGTCTTGAATGGGAAATTTTTACATCACTGTTTAACAGTCTCCTTACCTTTAAAATACAGATGCAATGCTTACCTAATTTATACTGTAAATTACTTCTATGACAGATAGATAGATGATAGATGGATGGATGGATAGATGATGATGATGATGATAGTTAGATAGATAGATAGATAGATAGATAGATAGATAGATAGATAGATAAATGTGATACAATCTTTGGTAATTCACTTCACTTTTATGGACCTTATTTTCTCTCCTATAAAAAGAAATGTTTATATTAGATCTCTAAGATTGCTTCCACACATAAAATTTAAACTTCAATAGCTCTAAATACATCCCCATGTTTTTCTATGAAGAAACCATTTACATTAATTTCATCACTCAGATTATGTCATTTTTGTGTGCATTGATTTGATAGTCAAACATATACACCTCAAATATTCTCAATATATTTTAATATTACATTATACTTATAACTAGATAGAAAATACAGATTTGGAAATACTAGCAGATTATACTTCCATCTGTAGTAAGATGAATTGTAGCCATTCTTTTGTATGCACAGTTGTTCTAAGTTTATAAAATTCATCTCTGCCTTTGGAAATAAGCCACAAAAGGTTAAGTTAAATATTCTATTCTGTGCCACTGCTGCAGTTTAGCCTCTTTTGATCTTTTATTAACTTCCTAAATTACTAGCTCACTGAAGACATTTTTTGTTTTCCAGGAATGTGAAAAATATATATTAGGAGGCAAAATGGCTTAGTGTCAAGACAAGAAAGCTGAAAGTCCAAATGCTTGAATCTCTCTTTTGTCTTTGTCATATGCATGCTCCTCAGTGAGTTCCTTATCAGTCAGTGCCTCTATTTCCTCGTGTGTGCAATGGAGAGCAAATAATAGCTTTTTTTTTCTCTAAAGGATGTTGCAACAATAAGTAAGATAATAGGTATGGAAGCAAAGTGACCTCTTCAGGAAAAAGCTGCATTACCATCTGATAAAATATAATTTCATATTAGGGTGCACACACATTTCTTTCTTTTTATTATCTTTATTTCTTCAGAATATCCAGTTGTAAGCTAAAAGACAGGAACATAGGAGCTAGTATCCTTGTTTGTCTTCTGCTTTCAAGGAGACAAACTGTTCCTTTCCAATTGCTGTAATACATCCCTGGTGAGGAAGTGGGGAGAGGGAGCACAGGAGGGTGGAGGCTAACCAGAGTTATTTTTCTAATTGTTAGAAAAGTAATATATTACTAATTTTGTCATATCACACACAAAAGGATAACAGAGAGGAAGGAATAATCATCTTCCAACATCATTTGCTGGATAAAACACCAGGCACAGAACAACAAACAAAACCCAAGACAAAGAAGCGGGGTAAGTAGAGAATGATCATGTGGGAATTGTCAAAATAACTAAATCTCCCACTCCTTTATCGCATGCCAACTATTGAGACTGACTTCACTGTAGCAGAAAGAAAAATCCTGAAGTAGCAATTCAGCACCAAACTAGAAAAGGTTAAGTGAAGTATCATACAAGCAAATAAATTTCAGGATAAGCAAATTTGCTTCTCTATGGCATGAATTATGAATTTTGTGGTAGGTCTTGATAAACTAAGCATCTTGTTAGTACAATGGTGTTCACCAAGGAAAAAATCATAATCATCTACCTCTTGAAGCACTTTAGTTTTGTTGACTAACCATAGAAACATTTACATACATGAATCCTGTTCACTGACTTAGTAGTGAACATTGCATGGCATAAACTAGAGATCAAAGTCTGTGAGGCAACAGACTTAGGAGAGAGAGCCTTCCTTCTTATTTTTAAATATTTCATTTAAGCCTTTAATCATATCTACTTTCTAAGTTTTGCTTGCTTTTCAAAGATTCAGGCAGTACTCCTGCTACCCCAGAATGACAGTTTAAAGTGGCATTTTCTAATGCCAACATCTTAGTCAACAAATTTTGGAAGCTGCTAAAGCTTCTCAATTGGAACAAAGAGTCATATATACTTTGTCTGACAGAGGATCCTTTCCCTTCCAGTACCAGATAAATAAACCATGAACATGTGAGTATGTTATTGTTGCAAAAATGGAACATTATAGTTTACAGTGTTGTTATCACACAAAATGCTTTTCTGGATTAAATTCCAAAAGGAATAATTCAAATTTCCTATTTTTAAATCAAATATCTATTTTTATAATGTAACATAAATCACAAAAGAAATATCTCTAAAAATATTACTGCTCTAGGAAATATTCCCTATAAAGAACTGAGAAATAAGGAAAAGCCTGAAAAATTGTGTATTTATTTTAAGAATAATTGAAATTTGATATGGATAAAATATAAGCAAGTTTCTGTCTTTAATTTCTCATCTTTTTACCTTTCTTTTATAAATCTACTCCATTTATATCTAGAAAACATCAAATGGAAGCATTATTATCACAGAAGTAATTGAAAGTTTCAAATCACCTTAAAACGGTGGATCTTGCATAGTAGATCTAATTTATCCTTTAAGTTCTGAATGTGCATCATCTCTTGTTTATCCTTATGTGGGAGTCTGGGACAGGTATGATTCTGAGATCTCACCATTGCTCTACAACTTCAAAGCAGCTGGCGGAGCTTGGTAAATTAGGGAATCGATAAACCTCACTGTCTATGATACTTATTGAACAAACAACCGAATGCAGTTTGGGATATGGCATTGTGGGATTTACAAGATGCAGATAAAACATAACCTCTTCCTGGGAGGAAAAAAAAGGAAATACTATGAAAGAATAAAATACTTAAGAGAATACCAGTGCACTTGTTGCTACTAATACTTTTGGACTAAGCTCTGCTACTTACCATAACACTTGGATTACAAAGTAACTTCCTTCTTGCTCCATCTTTGGGATGATTTTGAGAAGGAGGAGATAATGGTCAAAAACATATAAGAAGATGGAATAAAATTCAAATTTTTAAAGCAATTTTAGAAACGTTTTAAACATTTTATGTACAAAGATGAAAACTAGCCAAACTAGACCTTCCTCAGCCAAGTTGTTTAGATACACTTTCGGAAGCATGTTATCTGTGACCTCTCACTATGGCCCCAAAGTGAAGAATATCTACTGAAGTTCCTCAAGAATTGTTGCAAGCTAGTGCCATTAGAGCCATTCTTATCTGACCCCACTCCATCTTTTGGCTAACCTGATCACAGATATGAGGTAGAAAACATTCCTATACACTTAAACACATATGCTATTATATATAAATTCATTTTGAAGTCGCTGATTTATGTGTGTGAGGGGGTGTCTGAAAGTTTTCTTTGCTTTAATCTCTAGTGTGCTGTTGTGATTGGCATTATGATAATGCTTTTGCACTATCCCTTGGATCGTTTCTTTTCAACGTTCCTCCTAATTACTGTGTTATCATCAGACATACATTCCTGTTCATTACTTCACATAAAATAATAGTATTCTTTATAATATTTTTATTTAACTATATGGTCATTTAGGGTGCCATTTTGTTCACATGATAGGAGTCTAGCTAACTTTCCATATTTTAAATAAAAACTATATACATACAATAGTTTTGCTAGATATATTTTAAGACCCCTTTCTATCACTCAATGATTTAAATCACTGAAAGTTTACCTGTGGTGTTTAGATTTTTTTTTTTTAAATAAAGCCTTATGGTGTCTATATAAATTATACCTAGTTTCAGATTGTATACAGAAATGATACAATCATTAGGACATTTTCCAGGGCAGTTTCTTTCTATGCTTAAACAAAAATTGTACTACTAGAGGATTTAGTAGCCTGGAATATGGAAGAGGTTCGCCGTCCTGACTTTGGGTCCATCCACGCATCATTACACACATGAAGAGGGCCCCATAAAGTCAGGGTATGGAGAAGGGGATGAGGTCTCAACTGCACAAGCTGCGAATTTTATTTCCAAGAACAAAATGACGGCAACCACAAAGATTCACTCTTTCTCCTGGATAATCTTGCAATTTATTTTTTTAAATATTTTATTTATTTATTTTTATAGAGGGGAAGGGATGGAGAAAGAGAGAGAAACATCAATGTATAGTTGCCTCTCACGTGGCCCCCACTGGGGACCTGGCCTGAAACCTAGGCATGTGCTCTGACTGGGAATCGAACCGGCGACCCTTCGGTTCGCAGCCTGCACTCAATCCACTGAGCTACACCAGCCAGGGCTAATCTTACAATTTAAAGATTCATGAAAAACGAGTCTTACAATAACTGGAAATCATAGAACTAGATCCCACATTTTGTTGCACCCTTCCATAGCACAGAATGGAATTTCTGTGAGTATTCTGGTGAGCTCCATTCCATGAATTCTAAACTGATCTTTAAAAATGAAAAAAAAAACTAGAAACATCCTCTTGCAAAAATCCGAAACAAATTGTATATATATATATGTATGTGTGTGTGTACACAGGTTGATATATATCCAAATAAAAAAATGTGAGGCACACTAAAGTAGATTTCAGCTCTTTTTTTCAATTATTTAATCTATTCAGAATCTAAGAAGTTCTAAGTATGGCTTGTCTGGATAACTTTGATGAAGTCCCTGAAGTTCCCTGAAACTGTACTTCCTTATCTTTTAAATAGAAATGCTAAAGTCTTACCAATTATTACTCATTTTTAAAAGGAAGTGCTAAGGTGGCTGGCACTCTATAAGCCTATAATGGGTCATCGTTTTAAACTCATCATTAATGTGTGTCCTTAGGGTAGGCAGCTCAGGAACTAGCAGTCTTTAATTGGACTTTATTAGACTTAAGGGAATCCAGGGCTCTCTCCACAGTGAGAAAGCTCAAGTGCAAATCATGGAGTCAGAACAGTCATGGAAAATGTCAGGAGAAGGACAAAGTAACATTCTCAGTGTTCTAGGAACAGAAGTGATTATTTCTCTTGTTTTGATATCATCAACATGCTTTCACAATCCCACTGGCCAGAACCACACAACCAGCAATTACTTGGATGACCTAAAAGAACTTTTGAACTTAAAAAATAAATTTGTAAAGTTCACATACACGGAGAAAAACAAAACCCACAGAGTAAAATAATTATACTTTTGAGTGAAAGAGCAAATGTGTACAATATTCCTGAGTCTTTTACTTAAATCATAAAGTTATAAGTGTTATATATAACTTAGTATTTGCTTAAAGAGGCCAAAAGCATACCAGAATATAGAAAAAATAATTTTTTATCATATACTGAAGAGCTGAATGTAGGAGAAACTCTGTTGAATAAGAAGCAAACAGTGAATTTGGAAAAAAAAACACCCTTATATTTAATTCTGTGAATATTATCAGGACAAGGTTATAAATAAATGGGAAACATAATGATTGGACCAGAACAATCATTTACTAAAGATATGTCACAACTTAAATAAGTGACTTTCTATCTTCATTTTGGTCCCTAACATATTTATAAGCAGTCTTATAAATACAAATATTTGCAGAGATAATCTAAGACAAAAAATGTTTTCATGTTGCCAATTTACTCCTGGTCTCTGAAATTACACATTTCCAGCCCTCTGTATGTCTCCTTTAAGCTTTCTAATCGCATCTCTATCTGAGACAGCTCGTGTTCAGCAGTGCTTGTTTCCTTTCATTCCTGAGCTCACCTTTCCCAGCTCCCATGCACGTAGTCATACAATCAGAATTTTCTGACTGATTCTTTATTTTCTGATATTCTGATTGCCCAGTGAAATAGAAATTGAAGTGATTTATGCCACATGGGGGCCTGGCCCTAACCTTTTCTGCACAGACTCTCACGGTGCTTCTTTTTACCTGCTCATGCAGCTGCAAGGAAGGGTTCTGAGGCCTTGCAATTTGGAGAAACCACATGACGAAGAAACCTGGAATCCTGGGTCACCACAAAGAGCAGAACTCCTGTGGAGAGACACCAGACCAGGAACAGTCACATTACACTTTAGATCTGTAAAACTAAACTTTTATTTAAAATGTTGAGATTTTTAGAATTATTATAGTAGTAGTTAGTCTATTCTAAATAATGCTAATATTACTGCCAAAACATTTTTTCATCCCAGTTTCCCAAAGATTGTTAGGAGTGTGCCATTCTGTAGTCTAAGCCATGCACTTTGTTTCTGGACAAGAGGAGGGTCCCCCAAAAACCAGAATTATCTTCTGGAGGGCGGGCCCCTTGTAGTATAGTCTTCCCCCAATAGGTGTTGTAGGAACCCATCTGTATCAATGTAACAGCTGACGTTGTTGTGAGAGGCTGCATTTAGCTGCAGTGAATTTTTTTGAAGATTCTTTCAATGTGTTTGCCCATTTCATGATGGGTGATTTACGAGTGCAACTGCCCACACCGCACTGAGTGTGCAGCAGTTTTTGACCAAAAAATGGCATGACCCCCCGTTCCCTACCCTCTCTGTTCACGAGACCTCACCCCCAGTGACTCTTTTGTTTTCCCAGATGAAAAAGTCTGTAAAGGAAAATATTTTACCAATGTGGAAGAGATGAAATAAAAAACAGCAGAAGCACTAAAGGCATTAAAATTGCCAAGTTCAAAAACTGTTTTCAGCAGTGGAAAAAAGCCTCAGTAGGTGTATTGCATCACATGGAGAGTACTTTGAAGGTGACTGAAATTTAAATATGTAAGAATAGCCCTGGCTGGTGTGGCTCAGTGGATTGAGCACGGGCTGGGAACCAAGTGGTCCCGGTTCGGTTCCCCATCGGGGCACATGCTTGGGTTGCAGGCCAGGTCCCCACGAGGGCCGTGTGAGAGGCAACCATACATTGCTGTTTCTCTCCCTCTCTGTCTCCCTCCCTTCCCCTCTCTCTAAAAATAAATAAAAATAAAATCTTAAAAATAAATAAATAAGTAAATATGTAAGAATAAATACACTATTTTTTATAAATAAATTTTGTTTTTTGGGGGTCCCTTCTTGTATTTATTTACCCAGGTGTCACGGATTTCGACCCGCAAAATCCGTGGCGGGGACCACCCCAATCGCATGAATCAATCTTACCCAGAGACACGCTTGGAGATAAGAATCCAGCTGCCACAGGTCTTTCCCTCCACCTCCATCTTGGGAAAAGGCCTCGTGGGTAGTTTAGCCGGGGTTTTTATTAAAGTTTTGGGACACATTTACATTGGATTGATTATTCATGGGATTATACAGAACAGGGATAGATTTACTCATTAGCAGAGCATTAGGTTGTAAATTCAGGTCTGGTGGCAGACAGGACCAGGATAATATATTAAACAGGGCTCAGCAAGCCAGAATCTCTTAAGAAATATTTTTACCAAATTCCTATTAGAGAATTCCTATTCCACAGATATGATCCACACTTGTTCACACGGGAATCACGCGGAGCTGCACTCAAAACACGTAAATTCTCAGGACTGCGTGTTACAGGTGTGTGGAAAGAATCCCCACACCCCGGTTTTCTTTAGTTTCTTTCCCAATATTGGTCAGATTCATTAGTTCTTATTTCCTAACAAAACTTCCAAATTCAGGTTCCAGTCCTTTTTTCTAGAATATTTCAACAGTATTCTAATGATCCTTCTTGCCTCAGTTTGCCTTTTACAAAGCATATGTAGTACTAGGATTAACCTTTGCCACTAACTAACCTGGCTTGAAGACTCTTGGTTACCCCGGCTCTTTCACTTTGTCTCTCTTTAACGGGGATGACCTGCTTTGTCAACACATCTCTTAATCGCCCATGGCAACTCTTGTTTCTATGACTTCACTAATTTAAAATGACTTCTTATTTTTCAAATTTGAAAACACATATTTTACATTTTAGAGTATTACTAAAATATGCAATACACACTTTATATTTTATAGTATTTTTTTTGCATTTTTTATCATTGTTCAAGTACAGTTGTCTCCATTTTCCCACCACCACTTTCTCCCACCCTCAACCCTTCCTCTCTTCGGCTTTGTCCTTGGGCCTTTCATACATGTTCCTTGACAACCCTTCCCCTTCTTCCCCCCAGTATCACCCTCTCGCCTCTCCTCTGGTTACTGGCAGTCTGTTCCTCATTTCAATCCTTAAGCTATCCAATATGCCCACAGTGAGACAGTTTACTTACTCTGATGTCCTGTGTCCTGTACTAATATGAATTATTCTCATATTGTTTCATTTGCAAATTATCCTTTATTCTTAGCATTATCATCAGACAAAAGTCAGTATTATTTTCAATAAAGGATCTCAGAATGTTATTTAATATATGATCTAATTATTCTACTTCTTAGTTATATGCAGAATTTATTATTAAAGCGCTAAACATTCAAGAGACAGTCAATAAATATTTTTGTAAGAAAGAAAGAAGGAGAGAGCAAAGTTGAAAAACTAACACGATTTTAGAGAGAAAGAAACTTAAAATTGTTTCGGTTTAATGTCTAGAATAATTTTTCCCTACTATATTTTCTAAGGAGATTATCAAAATACAGATTCTTGAGGCTACTTATATCAAGGCTCCCACACTTGTACATTTTTAAGCAGTTTTCTCAGGCAAATATTATGAGCAAAAAAGTTAAATATAAGTAACTGCAGAATTTTCCCAATTACTCTGCTAATAAATAATTTTAATTTCTTAGTTAATAACTTGAATTAGTAACACATACATGCACAGGAAAAGGCAAATGTTCCTTGCTATTTTATAATCACTAGGCTGAATTATTATATTTAAGCATCTTTAATATTTTCATAGTACAGAAAAACATTAGAAAAAGTAGAGTCAGATAGATATGGGGTCATATTGCATCTCTGCCACTTACTGGATTCATGACTGTGGGCAAGGTATTTCATATCTTTAAGGCTGCTTCCTCATATATAAATTGTGAATAATACCTAACTCCCAGAATTTTTCCTAAGATTAAGTGACAAATTTTAATGAAGCTCACAATAGAGTGCCTATCTCTTTTGCAAGAAAAGTCAATAAATATCAGTGTCTACCTTATCACTTGTATCTTAATTTGTTTATGTACATTCCAACATTTTTATATTTAAAGCCAAATGACTTTTAACATATATTACAATCAAATTTTCAAAATTTTAAGTAGTTACAACATCAGGATTTCTCTTCGCATTTTTTCTATAGTGTATTCACCCACTCTGTCTTCATCTTTTCTCTTCCAGCAACTATTTGATAAGTGACAACTATACACCAAACGGTACAGTAGTTGATAAGGGAATTGTCATTAGTTATTTCTTGCTGTATTACAAATTAGCACAAAATCAATAGTATACTCAAATATATATATTCGTGTTTCTGAGGGTCAGAAACACAAGAGCAACTCCCGGGTGGTTCTGGTTTGAGGTCTCTCATAAGGCTGAAGGCAAAGTGTTAGCTAGAGCTTCAGTCACTTTAAGACTTATCTGGACTGATGACACACTACAAAGTCAGCTCAATCACACAGCTGTTGGATAGAGGCTTCGGTTTGTCACTGGTTATTGAGATCCTCAAAACATGGATTTCATATAGTTGCTAGAACGACTAAAGCACATGCTAGGTAGTTTATCCAATGCACGCACATACTTTGGGAGTCAAAATTATATTGACAAAATTATCATCAGTTTACACCGTCCCTTTCAGTCCATGCTGGCAGTGATTCCACCAATATAATTATTTTAAAAGTGTTGGATCTCTTGTTGACCTTAATGTTCCAAAATCACACTGACAAATCTCTCGGATACATGTCCTTTGCACTTTAGACTTCTGCAAATGTGCAATTTCCTTAAGCTTCTTAGTGCCTCTATTATTTAATTTAGAGGATCTGTATGGCACCCCCTTAAAATCTTTAAAGTACCTTCTTTTCTTGACTGAATTGGTGTTCTGAGGCATCACCTGAGAACTTTATGAGGCCTTAACAAATATTGTGCAGGCTCGACCTTGATTTCATCTGCAGAGCATGTTTTCTTGGCAGTGTTTGCTATCTAGAGTGGCAGAATTTTCAAAATAATCAAATACTTGTGTCTTTGTGTTTAATGATACTTACTGTAATTCACCTCTCCCTTCTCACCTTTTATCATAAACATCAAGAAGAAATCAGGTAACATCTTCAACACTTGGTCTGGAAAGCTCCATAGATGGATCTCTTAATTTATTAGGTGCATTTTCTGCTTTCCACCTTTTTTTCAGGTATCATTGCTGCTTAACTTTTTATTTCTACATCAAAGACCCCCTTTCCTCTCAGTTTCGGTCAGATATTAATAACTTTATTTTCAGCTACCAGGCACAATTCTTAAATTGTCATCATTCTTTTACATAGAGTTTCTTCAAAGCTTTATAAACCTTTACTACTTTTCAAAGTCCTTACAGTTTTATCCATTGCCCAGTTTCAATGAGTTTGCATCTCAGTCAATACAGGCTGATGCACCACTTCCAGGTTCAAAAATTTGTATTGAGTATGACCTAGCTTACAGGAGTTATGCTCTGTAATTTTAACTGCATTCTATTTGTTGGAAGCGAGTCATAAAGAACAGCCCACACTTGGGGGAGGAGAATCTAAACTCATGTTTTCAAGGGAAGAGTGTTAAATTATTTGATGTGTAGTCATGTTATGAAACACTGCAGGAAGGAAAAAATGAGTAATACATATCCTTTTATGTCAAGGCTTTCATAACTAGTAAAAGTAACAAATATATAACTAAACATGATATACTATAAAAATATAGGTTCATGTGAAATAATTTTTTAGATACAGAGAATAAGGAATAACACACTTAGGTAGTGTGGATGAGTTTATGAACCTTAAGGATGAACAGCAGCAATTCACAATTCAGAGAAGTTGGGAAACACTATTCCAGGCAGAGGATAGCACGAGAGAATTCCGAGATGCATGAGGAACATGGACAGTTTGGAAATGGTGCTAAGTCCATGAGAGATCTAACATAAGAATGCAAGCAGTAGGGAGTCAAAGGATTTGGTGGT
>PVJI01032369.1:0-12278 GCA_004026765.1 Micronycteris hirsuta
GAGGGCGGGACTGTGCCTGCCTTATTCTGAGTTACACTGACAGGAAAACAAACAAACACACACACATGTGTTAG
Source organism: Micronycteris hirsuta (assembly GCA_004026765.1). NCBI lineage: Eukaryota > Metazoa > Chordata > Mammalia > Chiroptera > Phyllostomidae > Micronycteris > Micronycteris hirsuta. The sequence continues at coordinate 75 of PVJI01032369.1, forward strand.
GAAAACAGTGCTCAAGGGATGTTTTTAAAGAGAAGCTAGGTTTCGCCATGCTGAATTCTATCAACTAAGCTGGTGTGCCTGCAAGCGTGTGTGTTTGTGCATGTATTGTGTATGCGTGTTTTGTCACTTAAGGTAGGTAAAAGGATTTTGAAAGAATATTGGTGTTCTTCCTGAATCATTTGGACAACCACAGGTCTTAGATTCCTGAACACCCAGGGCAAATTCTTAACAGTATCAGCAGTAATCAACTTTGTTGTCATTTAGGTGTGTTAGACAGCACGTCATTGTAGCCAAAAGCAGGTCTAGCTGCCTCCTGCTATGAAAGCCGATACTGGAGAGGCAGGTATTGAGGAAAGCAGTTTGTTTTCAGGTGCTGGCAACCTGGAAGATGGGAGACTCATATTACAAAGACCACTTTCTGAGAAGATGGGGGCTCATGTGTCAAAGCCCATCTCCACCTCTTGGTGGAGGCAGAAGGTTTTATGAGGAGGGAGAGGGGAACAGAACAAAGAGATCCAGGGAGGGGGTTGAAAAGTTCCCTACGTGCAGACGAGCACAGTCCATTCTGATAAGGCCAGTGATGGTCCGGTGTGCATCAGCCTGGTTTAGTCATCCTGGATTCATGTCATCCTGGCTATACAGTTGAAGGTCAGCAAATTTCCTGGAGCTGGGATGCCTGAAGGTCAGAGTCTGTATCTTTTGACATCAGTTCCTAGAACACTTATACAAACATGCTGTCTGTCTACAAGCTACATGCTAGAGTCAGCACTTAGGGGAACAATGCCAGAAGGATGGTGGGGTGGGTTAGAATTCCCCACTGTTTTAATTTTCCACTGTTACAAATCTCCACTGTCAATTTTTCTTCCACTTTTATAGAAGGTAGATGGTTGAAACTAAAACATCTCAGAAAACTAGAAAAATTCAAGATCTAGTCTAGTTTATAAGTGAAAAATAAAGTTTTACAGATAAGTAACTGGAGTTTAATTTTCACAATTTTGTAGAATAGATTTTCTTGAAATACAATTTTTCTCTTAAATCACCCTCATTTTTATCAGAGAGCCAAATCAAGGCCAATTCATTTACTGTATTAAGTCCAGTTTCCATTCGGCCTGATTGTCTGCATGAACACAACAGGAATAGCGAGTGATCACATAGGCTCTCTGAAACCCACTTGGCTGGACTATTACCAGGGATTTTCAGACTGAACTTTAATTAGGCCTGGAGGACAGAGAAGCCAAGCCACACAGTTGCCATCAGAGTTTGACTGCAATGCCTGTAGGTTTGTGAAAACACCTCAAGTTTCTCAAGGTCCCCAAAATGTCTTGAGATTCTTTCCTTGCCATCTCCGAGGAAAGCAACCTTCACTCCTTACCTGGAAAGATGGCCATGAACCATATGAATAAGCAAGGTAGCAGGCCATTTCTCCAAGGGGCTTTCATTGGCTTCAAAGTCAGTCTTTATTCCTCAAAGCTTTTTGCTGACATTTAGAGTCTAGGCATGTCTCTTTCAAACAGGACATGCCAGTCAAAGTTTTGGCTTATAAGTTCACAATGGAAACTGAAAAAAAAAAAAGAGAGATCAGATTCCCATTTAATTCATTCAAACAAATATATTGCGATAAAAATAATAATACTCATTAAAAGTTTCCAAATTCTGGAGGGATTAAGCAGGGAGAAAAGTGTAAGTGCTTCCGTATTGCTACAATTTACCAAATTGCTCTAAGAAAACAAACAAGTTTTTAACAACCAGCAATATTTCCAATGAAGTCACGAGAAACATAACACTGACCCAGCTCAGCTCAAAGGTGCTTGCTTGCACACGTTCCAGAAGTCTCATGAGTATCGCAACACAGGAATCAAGGACAGACAGATGTCTTGAAAATTGAACCTGGAAAAATCATGGAGCATAAGATTCCTTTCTCATGCTACTGCATTTCCCTGTTGAGTCTTCTCCCTGTGTATCTGTCCCATACTTCCTTCTCTACCATGCCAATTTCATCTCCTTAAACATAGTTTGCTGTCTCATAACTCCAGCTTGTATGTAGTTCCTGTTATATCTCACACATGTTCATCTCAGCTTCATTCCTCTGGCAGGAACTGGAAACTTTGCCCTTACCCCTTTAGTTCTTCTGGCTGGCTGAATAATTTAAACAACATACAGCAAATTAACTGAAGAAAGTCGAATTTTAACACCTGTATACAGGGAATTCACATAAGCATGAAAATTCCAAATGAGGCAAAATGAGGTATATATGTCATTTTGGACTGAGAAGGGGGAGGTAGGCAATTCACACACAGATGAGAAAGAGCAAACATCTGTTAAGAAAATTCTGTATGGCCACAGAGAACTGATAGGACAAAAGGGAGTCTAGCAGAACAGATTTCTGCTTGGATCCTTCCTGTCTACGGTACAATTCATATCTGTTATGGTGAATATGCTTAGATTCCATTTCTGAAGCAGGCCTGTCTATCTGAATCTCTTTAGGCAGGAAAGGGAGAGGTAAAAACAAACAAACAAACAAACAAACAAATAAACTCCTCCTGAGTTTGTTGGGCCCTAATTGTTTTTAGCTTAAAATACAAGGTCTGTCCAAAAGGTATCCAGCCATGTAATGACAAATAGAGACATTATTGAAGAAGACACAAGATAAAGAAACATTGTACTCAGTTCCCTTCAAAGTAGACACCTTGGGACCTCACACAGTTCTCCCAGTCGCCATCAGCTGCCCTGTCGTATTTTCCTGAATCGTATTGACAGTCTCAAACCTCTTCCCTTTCAAAGGTGATTGTAGTTTTGAGAAAAGCCAGAAGTCTCAGGGTGTCAAATCTGGGCTGTAGAGAGGCTGAGTCACCTGTGTGATTTGAAGTTTCTCAAAAAACTGCACGAGACGTGATGCATGAGCTGGCATTTTGTCACAATTAAGCTGCCAATCACCAGTTGCCCATTGCTGTAGTCTTCTGAATCATAATCGTCTGAATAGTTCTCATGGAGGAATGTTCAAGCTTAATGAAAAAATTTGATGCAGAATCATTACTCTACTTACTTGGTCATTTTGAATGAGATGGCCACACAGTACATATGCTCACTCAACTGTCTCTACTGCCCCCACTGACTAGTACTGTGAAGTCGTCATTGTTCAGGCACGCGCATTCCAGTCCACTCTCCCTTGCTGCCAGGTTTCACTGATATCATGCAAACTGTTCTCATTATATTAACAATGGTTGGACTTTTTCTGGACAGACCTCATAATCTGCACTCCAACGTTATACATTCTGGGGAGGCTCACTCCCGACCCTCACAACTTACTGGCTACACCTCTTGGTCTTCCAATTCCAAATTCCTAAACTGACTGGTTCAGGTTTTCTTTTTTAGTAAAACCACAACTCATAGGTCTTTAGTCATCAAAGAACAAGCCACCCTTGAGGCTGGCGGCCAGAAAGAAATCACTTTGGCTTAAGGTATGTAAACTTAGGCTGGAGGAGTTCTAGATGAGAAGCATCATAAATGTGATTAGTACTTAAATACTGTGTGGAACTATGTATGAGCAAAAAACAGAATTAGAAAAATACACTAAATTAGTTAGCAGCCATTGTCTCTGGGCAACAATATTAAATATTTCTTTTTCTTCATTTAACTTCAGTGAACACATGTTATTTTACAATCACAAAAATAATAAACTTCAAAATACTAAAAAAACTTTTTTAGAAGAATGATGATGTAAAAATGAAAAATGACTTCAAGATAATATAATTCAACACCACTTCAATTTACAAATGTTAAAACAGGCCCACGTAGTGAAGTGATTTACCCGCAAGCACAGAGCAAGGGGGTGACTAAGCTCCGAGTCTCCTGACTTATTCCTTAATGACCTCAGCCAAAGGCCTTGTCTGAACCGAACGAGATAAGTGTTTCTGATGGCAAGTCAGAGCTTGTCAATAGCAGATCTCTGAGTGTGAGACCTAACTGTAAACCATGTTCTAAATCTTTAGGACTTGGGAAAGTTTGTTGAAAATAATCCCCAGTTGACCTGAACTCTAATTCCCAGGTTTCATTAAACCATCATTTGGTTGTTAGTTATATTTTTCTAACGGCTTCTGCTTACTCCAAGTCATCATCTCTGCTTTATGTTAAAATAATACCAACAGTAGAGAAATAAAAGAGGATTTAGGAAATTTCCAGATGTGAAGTGCAGTCTCCCTCCACACATGTGTCTGTTTCTCCACGCCGGTGGTTTTGGCTGTCTTCCCTTCAATGTGTTTTCACTTGTGGGATTAACATGATCTCTTAAGAAGAAACTAAAGTCTTTGGGGGTGAGAGTGGAGTAGAGGCTGTGGGGGTACTAACTCATATCTGCACTAAAGGAGAAAAGGAAGGAAAAGTTAGAAGTCTCTTAAGGTTTTATTCAAAAACAGTACTTCAAGCTGAAATGAAATACCATACCTGGCAGGAAAAGGTTCCCACGCAGTTCGAAACTGGCTCCTGCTTAACCTGGAGGAGACAGAGACTTACTTAGTTCTGGGCATCAGAATGCTCAGATGATCCCAGCTAAAGCGCTTAGAGTGTGTAACTTCCACCTGCACCAAGCCTCAGAGACGCTCACGATGTGATTCAGGTAGAAGGCCCTGGTCCGTTTAGTTTTTATTTCACTGTCGGCATAGAAAAGGATGGACTAATAGTACCTATGCCATATGAAAGACAGACTTGAGATTCAAAGTCTCAATAGTCTGCAATGGCAGCTTGAAAAATCATTCTCCGAAAAATGAGATGAAAAAATTCAAAAAATAACACCTTAAACTCAGAAACAAACAAAACTTAACTATACAAGTAAAAGATAAGCACATGTTGCTCAATAGCGGTTGAGATAAAATTGAAGTGTCAACTTTAAGTTTAATGTGAGTTAAGTATGTCCAAGAAAATGAATGCAGGAAAAAAAAAGTGCCCAAGAATTATTTTTAGATTTTAGTATTTTATGTTGGAAAAATGGTACAAGCAGACTGGAATATGCCCAACGTAGGGAGGAGGGTCTGCAAACCATGTCTTCGGGAATCAGGAATATTTATCTTGGATGAGGATATTCTGTTTGGGAGAGGGAGGAGGAGGAATATATAATAATGTTTTCTGAGAAAGATCCTCATGGAGTTAAAAGGCATTAATAAAGGCCCAAAGGGTTAATTTACAGGAGGCAAAATTCAGTTCAATATGGGGGGGGGGTCTTTATAACGATCAGAGCTCTCCCCACGCTGCAGTGAGCTGCCTTTGAGGGGCTGTGTTCTCTGTTATTAGAAGAGTTTAAGCAGAGGTCGAAGGATGTGCTTGACGATGGCAGGGGTTTTCCTAAGACTACATATGTGAATCCGTGCATCAGAAACTTAAGTCACTGGAATAATGTTAACTCTTTTTACACTCTGCTACAACTCAGTGGTATCACACCCTTGTCATGGCAAGGTAGATACTGAGATAATATAGGATATTAAAGTGACTTAATGGGGATGTCTGTAATTGAACAACAATAAAAAATAAAAATAAAATAAACTAACTTAAAATAATAGCAAAACACCAGCAGCTGAGGTGGCCCCACACGTTCCTTAAGCACTTTTCCTAAAATTCTCTCCACAAGCATTTACTGAGTAACTGTCGTGTGCCAGGCAGGCATGGTGCCAGGGCCCAGGATACAAACATGAAAAAACGTGATTCTCCAGGACATGATTCTGTTTGGGATTGTATCCTATATCATGTACAGGGTGATATTTTCTTAAGGCTAAAATGAACTTTATCTGTTTTAAACTCTTTCTGGATTTAATGTTCTTCAATTTTGTCAGATGCTTTGACATCCTTAGGTCAGCAATTTTCAGTCTTTTTCATCTCATGGCACACATAAACTAATTACTAAAATTCTGCAGCATGCCAAAAACATATAATTTGCCAATCTCACAAATAAAATATATGGTATATAATTTTGATTCATTGGATGAAGGGTTGTTGTTGTGCTGGCTGTTGTCATTTCTTTATTTGGCAATCTTAAGGGAAAAGAGGTCAGTGCCTCTGACTAAAGAGCCAGGTACCACATGTTTTAAAAATTCTTGCAACACACCAAAATTCTTGCCTTAGATGAAAGTTGTTGAAGTATATGTATTGGTGAGCCACCTCTAATAATGTAGTGACTTTCAGTTGAAACCTTTCAGGGTAGATATGCTAAGAAAATGGCTTTATTACATTCTATTTAAATAAAGTAGAAAACAAATGTGTATTCGTTTCAATCATCTTCCTTCATGCTATTGTCTTTGTTTTTTTTTTATTTTTTAGATTTATTTTTATTGTTATTCTATTACAGTTGTCCCAATTTTTCCCCCTTTGCTCTCTTCCATCCAGCCACCTCCCACTCCCACAGTCCATCCCCACACCATTGTCCATGTCCATGGGTCATTGGTACATGTTCTTTGACTGGTCCCTTCCCCTTCTTTCCACCACTATCCCCCTCCCCTCTCCCCTCTGGTCGCCGTCAGTCTGTTCCATGTTTCCATGCCTATGGTTCCATGTTTCCATGCCAAAACCATAGGCATGGGAACATGATTCCTCACCTATATGATTCCTCTTATAGGTGAGATTATATGGTATTTGTCTTTCACCAACTCGCTTATTTCATTTAGCATAATATTCCTCAGTTCCATCCATGCTGTCACAAAAGGTAGGAGTTCTTTCTTTCTGTTGCATAGTATTCCATTGTGTAAATGTACTACCGTTTTTTGATCCACTCATTTACTAATGGGCACTTAGGCTGTTTCCAGCATTTGGCTATTGTAAATAGCGCTGCTATGAACATAGCGGTACATAAATTCCTTTAAATTTCTGATTTGGGACTCGGGTATATTTCCAGCAGTGGAATCACTGGCATGCTACTGTCTTTGAATGTTTAGTAGGTTTACTCAGTGCTTATACCTAAGGTAGCTTTTTATCTTACAAGTTGGGCTGGCGAAATTTAAGTTCTAAAGACATCTCCGATAATTAGAGGCCCTTTGATGTGGAGTATTCCACATTTAATGCGTGAGCAGATGTTGGCCTGAATTAGGCATTAAGATCAAAAAAGAGTTAAATGCGAGGTTAACATTGCCGAAGGCCTCAATGATATCTGAAGGTTTTTTCTGACTTCTGCTTAGACATGAGGCAACTGGCAAATCAGGTTCCAGTGTTATTTGCTCCTTGACTCCTTTGCAACTAACTGCTTTCTTTGTATTTCACAAATTACATCAAGTTCTTTGAGGGGGAAAAAAAGCGGCGACCTCTAACGTTGCATTCAGTTTGCTAAACCACCACAGCCCATCTGTGTGTAGGTGAGGAGGGTGGGGGGAGGGGTCCTAGACCAAACCTTGCTGTACATTTGGGACTGAAATGTGATCCTTTTCAACAGAAGAAAAGGCAGATTAATTCCCCCTTGGAGAACAGCCAGGCTACTTAGCAAGCTGACCATATCTTCGTCATTGCTTGCTGCTTAGGTTTGACTGTTTAATGAATCTGTATTTTGAGGACTTAAATAGAAGAGTCATGTTCTTAGAAAGATTCATATCCACTTTTCGGAATACCCATTTCCTTAAACAGGGCAGCACAGTTGAACGTACATCACTTTACTTCAGATTGTCCAACTACTGTTTTAAAACAATGATGATGACCTGTGACTACTTTTGTTTTAACGTGTGTCAGCACTGAAACAGAGCCACTCTTGATGAAGTCCACACTCAGTCACCAAGGGCACAACTGCAGGAAACCGGAAGAAGCATACCAATAACAGTGAAAATCGTATCATATGACACCCCCCTTCCTGCTTAGTACAATTTTATGAAATGCAGAAAGGACCCTTTTTCAAAGTGGCACTTGTATATATTAGCGACAACAGAAATACCAGTTATCTTCAGCAGTTGCTGGGATCTGAGAAAAATCACTGATCTATATCTTGTCAGTCCTAGTAATCTTTAGACAGGGGTGGCTGAAATATCCATGCCTGGAGGCCTGGTGACCCTGGGAAGAGCACCTGCTGTCACGTCTGGACCCCGGCCCTGGTAGAAGACAGGCCTGTTACTTTGCTCACAATAGCAGGAGCGCACCTGGATCTGTTCATGGTTCCTTGTAATAGTTCCAGTTGTGTCATCAATGAGCAGAGAGGAAGAGCACACTCAAAAGGCAGGACAGAGAAGACTGTGTGTAAATAAGTCTGAAAGACGGACTTATTTCAGTGTGTAATGACGCATGTTACACTACTGTTGTGCCTACCACGCTGTCTCATCCTCTCAGCTCCTTTCATGCTCGCATCATACGGCATGACACTGTCAGCCCAGGTAAGTTTTACTGCTGCACGTTTCAGAAAGCCAGTGGCGAGAACTACAATTTCATTGCTAACAGTTCCCAAGTACTACTCCTATATGGAGAGCTGTGACTGCTGATGTGAAGGACGGAATAAAGAACACTGATGCTATATTGCATCACAATTAAGAACATTCCATAGTCCTGCAAAATTAGCGTAGGTGCCTATCTAGTGATTCTTAATCACTTTCTATGGCTTTACTATCATCCCGGACCTTTCTGTTTTTCTCAAAGTCTATTCCAGATATTAGACATTAATTCTGGCCAAAACTGTTTCTTCTGTTAATAGTTCTCAGATGTCCTGCACATAGTGTGACCAAGATAAAATATGAATGTCTTGGGAATTAAGCTGTTCACAAGCCATCAATATAAATGCCTTGCTCATAAATGATAAATTTTAGGGAGGAAGTCATGCTATTATTTCAAGAGTCTGTGACTGCTTCCATCTCCCATTTTGACAGGAATCAATCCGAACTCCTACAAATTAAGTGTACATTCTTATTCTAATAATGAGGTGAATAGAGAAGCTTTCAAACTTCAAAATTCCAATTGGAGCTGGCACACAATTAATTAAGGTCCACTTTTACAGATGATTCAGGATATCAGCATTGAGTATAATAGCTCTTTCAGCTTCAGTAAAGCATTGTACAAAAAAAAATTCCTGTTTAGCATCCTTGGTGCTGAATCTAAGTATCTAAGTAGGACATTCACTGTTAATGGCCTAACAAAAGGCATCAGCCCATGAGACTATATTGAAATATCCAAACGAATTAATAGCTATCAGTGATGGTGTTACCTCTGAATTCAGACCATCCAAGGCCCCAGGCCAATCACAGACAGAGAGGTGTTGCCTTGGGGCTACTGTCCATGCTTATGAGTGAGTGGGGACTGGAAGCAGTGTTTCCGCTAAACCTCAGGTTGAACCGAAGCCTAGTGCCCTTGTGAACCCCGAGCTATAGCCTCCCTTAAACTTTATGAGTGTGGTAACTCAGTGTGCCAGGGCCATCTCCTGCACCCCTGGTGCCAGGTTACCTCCCTTAACTCTTTAGCCCTAGATAACTACCTTACCAAGTTTCTGTATGACCGTTTTCCATTGAACTGAATCTTACTTCTCACTGCCCTTACTGGCCTCATACTGGGCTCCCGGGGATAACTGGACATTTGTACCATAGCCAGCTAGAGCCAAATACCTTCAAACCCAGACCAGATGACTTCCTGACACCCCCCAGATCTATCTTCTCTTTGACCACTGAGTCTGACCCAGATGGGATCAGGGATCCTCATTCTGCCTCAGTAATGGTATTGATTAGCAACTTTCCCAGCTTTTCCAAGGGTCTTGAATTGGTACTGGCTTTTTTCCCAGGCAAAAGCTTCTATCACAGCATGGCTTTGGCTAAGGCATGTATGAGACCTAGAAGTTTGTTACATAACCCAAAGTAAAGGGAGCTATCTGAGAGCATCAGGGATCTAGAACATTTCACATGAGCTTACAGGCTAGGGACCATAGGAGGTAACCACTAACATTCTGTTTGCAGATCCAAATGCGTGACAAGTTCAAGAAACTATGCCTTTCAAAATCCATTAAATTGTAGTCAGAAGTGTGTTGCAGAAGTCATATTAAGTGACATTACTTGATGTTTATTATTTTTTATTATTAAAATATGTGAAGTGGATGTATTCAGCTAGTAACATAGCAACATATCTCAAAAAAATCTTAGTAATATCCCTTAAATGATTCTATTGCGAAGAGTGCCCGATGAGTTTTATTCTAGATATGGTTCATCAGTAATCAGAAAAAATAATTTACCCCAAAGACCTATCTAAAGTTGAGAGACTATGTAAGCACATTGACATTGCTGTAACTGCTATGTGAACATGGAGAATGGCTTTTTCACCAAAAAGCTTCCCCTTACCCTTGCGAGAGGCCTAAGCAAACCTCTCAGAAAGGAAAACAGTTCACAGAGAAAATGAATGGTCAATGTAATCACCAGAAGATACCAACTGTACAAAGTCACCAACATATATACTTGGTTAATACCTAAAAACCTGGAGCTTACGAGTAGGATCTGTGCTATTCCATTTGGACCCCACCAATCCACTCCTTCACATGTCTATTGTGAAGGCATCTTTTGTTTGAAGAAATGATTGATGGCTGAGCTATGGAAGTAGTGTAATCTAAAACAGTGGCCCTCAAGTGTCCCAGTGCATGGGAATCACCGAAAGAGTTATTGAAAGGGCAGATATCCAGGCCCTACTTTGAGAGATTCTGAGTCAGTAGTTCTGAGGCAGGGCTCAGAAATCTGCATTCAAAATAAGCACCCGGGTGATTTTGGTGCTCATTCTGTGTAACACACTTTGAAAAAATGAGGATAGAGCATGGATTTTGAAATCAGATAGGTTTCAAATCCTAATTTAACCATTTATTTGTTTGTAGTCTTAGGAAAGTCATTGTACTCTCTGAGTTTCAGTTTCTTCATCTGTAAAATGAAGATATTCATTAACAATCTCATAGGATTATTGTAAATAAATAATGAAATTTGTATAGAAAGTACATAGAACATATACTAGGTGCACAATAAATGTTAGTTTTCTACCTGAGGTTCTTGATGGGTTATATCAAAGATCTAGTGATAAGATGAGACTTAAAGGAAAACTCTAAGTCAACTTTTGTATGTGACTCTGAAATCTATTGCCCAAACTGGGACACTTTTGAGAGTCCAAGGAGGGCTATTAGTAACTATGCTGAGACAACAAGGTGAACCCAGGACTGTGTAGTCACCTTAATTATTGGTCAGGTAAAAGACCAGATATTTGCACTGCTTTAGCCCAGTCTCTCTACACTCTTAAAGTTATTGGGTGTGGTCTTTGCAGTTATTTTCTTGGCAAAAGCTTTTTAACTACTGGTGGTAATCTCCTTGCAGTCAGAATCTGCCCTTTTCATATGCATTTTTAAAAGATTGTATTTCTTTATTTTTAGAGAGAGGGGAAGGGAGGGAGAAAGTGAGGGAGAGAAACATCTGTGTGAGAGAGAAACATGGATTGGTTGCCTCTCGTATGCGCCCAGACTGGGGAAAGAACCTGCAACCCAGACATGTGCCCTGACCTGGAATCGAATCAGCGAACTTTCACTTTGCAGGATAAGGCCCAATCAACTTAGCCACACAGCTCAGGGCCCTTAATGTGCTTTTACTGCCTCTGCAATGCCTAGCATTAGTACCATGCACTGAACATAGTAAGTGCCTCAGAAAATAATTTTGAATGATTAAACGATATAGTTTCTCTGTTAATACAATTATCCCCAAATAAAAAACACTCTAAGTCAATTCCCATTTTCTATTGTGTCTGAAAATTTCCAAAGAACAGAAATAATAAGCTTCATAGCACAATTCTATTTAAATTCCTCTATTGGTTTCCTTTTATATAGAATAAAATTCTCTCAGCCCATGAATCTCAGAATGCAGGTCAGCTGGCACCTTCATATACCCAAGAGTGTCATTTAAACTAGAAGCTAGGTAATTTTTCATTTTAATCAGATCTTATACTTGCTATCAATAGATTCTTTGATAGCCATGATAAGAAAACCAAAAAATAAAGGATTTTTTTTCTTTTTAAACTATATTTTATTGATTATGCTGTTACAGTTGTCCCACTTCCCTCCTTCTTGCCCCCTACCCCCTTACCCCCCTTTCCCCACCCTTTAGTTTTTTCCATAGGTCATACACATAAGTCCTTCTGCTCCTGCACTCCCTATACTATTCTAACCTCCCCCTGTCTGTTGTCTACCTCCCATTTATGCTACTTGTTCTGTGCCCCATTCCCACCCTCTCCCCCTACCACTCCCCTGTTGATATT
>PVJI01032370.1:0-12266 GCA_004026765.1 Micronycteris hirsuta
CAATAAAGGCTGGGTGGTGATGAACTTCTTGAACTTGACCTTGTCTGCAAAGCACTTTCTCTGCCCTTCCATTCTAAATGAAATCTTTGCTGGATAGAGTATTCTTGGATGTAGGTCCTTGCCTTTCATGACTTGGAACACCTCTGTCCAGCCCCTTCTTGCCTGCAAGGTCTCCTTTGAGAAATCAGCTGACAGTCTTTTTATTTTATTTATTTTTTTTATTTTATTTTTTTTAATCAGCTGACAGTCTTATGGGGATTCCTTTGTAGGTAACTGTCTCCTTTCCTCTCGCTGCTACCAGGATCCTTTCCTTATCTTTGATCTTGGGTAATGTAATTATGATGTGTCTTGGTGTGTTCGTCTTTGGGTCCAACTTCTTTGGGACTCTCTGAGCTTCCTGGACTTCCCGAAAGTCTATTTCCTTCGCCAGCTTCGGGAAATTCTCCATCATTATGTGTTCAAATATTTTTTCAATTCCTTGGATTTCTTATTCTCCTTCTGGTAGCCCTATGATCCGTGTGTTGGGACGTTTACAGATGTCCTGGAGGTTTCTGAGCCCCTCCTCCATTTTTTTGAATTCTTGTTGCCTCATTCTTTTCTGGTTGGATGTTTTTTTCTTTCTGCTGGTCCACTCCGTTGATTTGAGTCCCAGTTTCCTTATCTCTATCGGTTCCCTGCAGATCTCTCCTCATTTGTTCAAGCAAGTTCGTTAATTTTTCATCGAATTCTGAAAGCATCCTTATTACAAGGGATTTGAACTGTACATCTGATAGGTTGGCTATCTCTTGGTCGGTTAGCTCTGGGGTTTTGATTTGTTCCTTTCTTTGGGCCATTTTCCCCCCTTGGTGAGCCTGTTACTGTGAGGGGGGCGGAGTCTTGGGGATCCCCTGTGCAGGGAAGTTCCTGGTAGTTTTACTGTGACGTAGCCTCTGGGGGCGGGACCGAGCGCACAATGGCTCCTTCTCTGTTATCTGCACCCACACCGCCTCCTTCAAGCAGTTCGGGACCCTCTGCGCTGTCTCCGGGGGTCGTTCTGGGATCGCTGGACGGGCTGCACAACACCAATCCCCCGCGGGTACCCTCAGAGAACTTTCCTGTGAGGCCTGGAGTTCCTCCTGCCGCAGACCCCACCCCCACAGGTGCTCTCACTCTGCGCCAATGGGTTGCACACTGTTTTCTTTCCCGGTTTCTCTGCATGCGAATGCAGACCTGCCTGGTCCACCAGTCTCGGCCCTGCTGGGTCTGGATGAGCCGGACGCAGACCGTGCTTCAGTCGGGGCCCCGTCTGGGTGTGTTGCAGCCCCGCGGGGACCACCCCTCCAACCGCGGACCGGCCATCTGCTCACCAGCTCACCGCGGGTCGCTGAGCGTTCTCCCTCCGCCCTGCACCTTTCGGCGCACCAAACTAGATGAATGTATCTTCTTTAATTCCTTGGTTGTTGGACTTACTCTCAATATGATTTTCTGTCAGATCTGGCTGTTTTTGGATGTGTAGATTTCTGATTTTTTTTTTCTACTTGGTTGTGCAAGGCGGTACGGTGCATTCACCTATGCCGCCATCTTAGGAAGTCTCCATATAAATTTCTGAAGTGTTTGTTCTATATCCATGAAATATGCCATTGGTACTTTAATAGGGATTGCATTGAATCTATAAATTGCTTTGGGTAGTATGGACATTTAAATGATGTTGATTCTTCCGATCTATGACCACGATATACATTACCATTTGTTTGTGTCTTCCATGATTTCTTTCTTCAGTGTTGTGTAGTTTTCTGAGTACAGGTCTTTTACCTCCTTTGTTAGGTTTATTCCTAGGTTTTTGTTGTTGTTGTTGTTGTTGCTGCTACATCAAATGGGATTTTTTCCTGACTTCTGCTTCTAATGTTTCATTGTTGATATATTAAAATGCCTTTGATTTCTGGATATTAACTTTGTATCCTGCTGTTTTGCCAAATTCAATTATTAGGTTGAGTAGTTTTTTGTCGGAGCCTATAAGATTTGCTATGTACACTATCATGTCATCTGCAAAGAACGACTGTTTTGTTTCCTCCTTTCCAATTTGGAGGTCTTTATTTTCTTTTCTTGTCTGATTTCTGTGGCTAAAATTTCCAATACTATGTTGAATAGAAGTGGTGATAGTGGACAACCTTGTTTGTTCCTGATCTTACTGGGAAAGATTACAGTTTTTGCTCATTGAGTGTGATGTTGGCTGTAGCTGGCTCATAGATGGTCTTTATTATGTTGAGGAATGCTCCCTCTATTCCCACTTCGCTAAGGGTCTTTATCATAAATGGGTGCTGTAGCTCATCAAAATCTTTTTCCGCATCAATTGATATGATCATGTGATTTTTGTCCTTGCTTTTGTTTATGTGATATATTACGTTTATTGATTTACGACTATGTACCATCCTTGCATCCCAGGGATGAATTCCACTTGGTCATGGTGTATGATCTTTTTAATGTATTGCTGGATGTGGTTTGCCAATATTTTGTTGAGGATTTTAGCATCTATGTTCATCAGTGATAATGGACCGAAGCTTGTTTTCTCTGTTGTGTCTTTATCTGGTTTTGGGGTTAGGATGATGCTGGCTTCATAAAAAGAGTGGGAGTCTTGCATCATTTTGGATTTTTTGGAATAGTCTGTAAAGGATAGGTGTTATCTCTTCCTTAAATGCTCTGTAGAATTATCCTCTTAAACCATCTGGTTCACGGTTTTTGTGTGTCAGAAGTTTTTTGATTACTGCTTCAATTTCGTCTGCTATTACTGGTCGATTCAGGCTTTCTGCTTCTTCTTCTTTGAGTTTTGGAAGATTATATTTTTATAGAAATTTGTCCATTTCACCCAGCTATTCATATTTCTTGGCATACAGTTCTTTATACGAGTATCTTAAAATCCTTTGTATTTCTGTGTCATCAGTTGTAATCTCTCCTCTTTCATTTCCAGTTGTGTTTATTTGGGTCCTCTCTCTTTTTTTCTTGATGAGGCTGCTTAAAAGCTTGTTGATTTTGTTTATCTTTTCAACAAACCAGCTCCTGGATTCATTGATCCTTATAATTGTGCTTTTAGTCACTATGTCACTTAATTCTGCTCTGATCTTGGTTATTTCCATCCTTCTACTTGCTCTGGGCTGTCTTTGTTGTTCGTCGAGTCATTGTATGTGTAGGATTAGGTTGTTTGTTTGAAATGTTTCTATCTTTTTTAGGTAGGCTGTATCACTATGAACTTCCCTCATAGGACTCCCTTCACTGTGTCCCATAAACTTGGGTTGTGTTAAGTTCATTTTCATTTGTTTTGAGAAACTTTTCGATTTCTTCCCTAATCTAATTCTTGACCCATTCATTGTTTAATAGTATGCTATTCACTTTCCATGCTTTTTAGTATGTTGAGGTTTTTTTCCTTGGGGCTGATTTCTAATTTCAGTCTCTTGTGGTATGAGAAAATCCTTGATAAAATTTCAATATTCCTGATTTTGTTGAGGCTTGTTTTGTGTCCTATCATATAGTCTATCTTTGGAAACGTGCCATGTGCATTTGAAAAAAATGAGTATTTATCTTCTTTGGGGTAAAAGGCTCTATTTATGTATCAGTTAAGTTCATTTCATATAGGGCATTGTTCAATGCCACAATATTTTTGTTGATATTTTGTTTGTCAGATCTGTCCATTTTTGACAGTGTGCTGGTAAAATCCCCTACTATAATTGTGTTGCTGTCAATGTATTTCTTGAAGTCCTCCAAGATTTTCTTTATGTATTTGGGTGTTACTATGTTGGGTTCATATATATTTACAATGTTTATGTCTTCTTGGTGGAGTCTTCTTTTGAGTATTATGAACCGTCCTTGTGGGTCTCTCTTTATGGCCCGGTTTTTAGTCTCTTTTGTCTGATGTGAGTATTGGTAGCCCGGCTTTTTTTTTCCTGTCCATTTGCTTGGAAAATTTGTTTCCAGCCCTTCACTTTCAATCTGTGAAGGTCTTTTGCCCTGAGGTGCATCTCTTGTAGGCAGCATATGTGTGGGTTGTGCTTTCTAATCCATTCAGCTATTCTATATCTTTTGATTGGAGCATTTAATCCATTTACATTTAAGGTTATTATTGATAGGTACTTATTTGTTGCCATTTTTTTTGTACCTGTGTTTCTCACTCTCTCTCTTTCCCTTCCTTTCCTTAAATCAGTTCCTTTAGCATCTCTTGCAGAGCTGGTTTGGTGGAGGTGTATTCTTTTAGACTTCTTTTGTCTGGGAAGCTCCTTATTTGGCATTCTATCTTGATTGAGAGCCTTGCTGCGTAAAGTAACCTTGGTTGCAGCTTCTGGTTCTCATTACTTGGAATATTAGTTACCATTCTGTTCTGGCTTGGAGTGTTTCCATTGAGAGGTCAGCCACTAGTCTTATCAGGGCTCCTGTGTATGTTATTTCCCTTTTCTGCCTTGCTTCCTTTAAGATTCTGTCTTTGCTGTGAAGTTTTGCCATTTTAACTCTGATGTGTCTTGAAGTGGGCCTGTTTGGTTTCCTTTTGATTAGGATTCTCTTTGTTTCCTGGATTGTATGACTTTTTCTTTCATCAGAGTAGGGAAATTTTCCATCATTACTTTTTCAAACATGTTTTCTATCCCTTGCTCTTCTACTTCTCCTTCTGATATCCATATTATATGGATATATTATGTTTCATGTTGTCCTGCATTTCCCTTAATTCTTCTTCATTCTTTCTGAACCTATTTTCTTTTTCTTGCTCTTTCTGGGTGTTTTTTTCTACCTTGTCCTCCAACTCACTGATCCAATCTTCTGCTTCATGGAGCCTGCTTTTGATTCCTTCAATTGTGTTCTTCAGTTCAAACACTGTATTCTTCATTTACTCTTGGCCCTTGTTGATAGTTTCTATTTCCTTTTTTATGTTGATATAGTTTGCAGTGAGTTCATTGTAACTTCCCTGTAGTTTTTGGTAATTCTCTGTGAGCTCATCGAGCTTCTTGAGCTTTCTGATAACCAATGCTTTGAAGTCAGTATCTTATAGCTGGCTTGCCTCTGTTTCATTCATCATTCTTCCTGAGGTATCCTCCTTTTATTTCATTTGGGGATTGTGTCTTTTTCTTCCCAGTGTTTGTGAGACTCTTCTTCATAGCCTCTGTTTCTTAAATTGATCTGTCTGACTCCCTGTTTTTATGATATGAGCTTCTATGGTAGAATACCTGCAAGATTCATTGGTGTAATCTCCTTAATCTCCTGAGCTCGCTTGTCATGGACTGTCATTTATGTTGGCTCTCTGTATGTTGCTGGGAGACAATTCCATCCCACTGTGGTTTAACAAAGTCCCGGAGGGTGCCGATGACCCACACAGTGGAACCTGCAGGAAAAAGCACCGTGCTTTTCTCTGCGTAATCATCCTATTGCTTCCTTTGCTTAGGGTCAGTGTGATTTTTTTGTGGGAATGGGACAGATGGCAATTCCACTAATAGGACAGAGTTCTTGGAAAACTACAATGATAGTGTAGCGGAAAGTACCCTCACTCCCCCCTAAATGGTATAAGACTCATCAGGAATGGGAATGGAGGAAACTTTTTGGCCCAAGTCCTACGCCCTCATTTACTCCCACCACTTCAGACAGAATACGGGCCCCTGAGATTAGAATTAGGTCTATAAGGCGAGTTTGGTCAACTCTCTATCATTTTCCCTTTACCACGACCTGTAGACCTACAGACCCCCCATTATCCTGCACAGGCATTTATCATAAGCGATCTAGATAAGATAATATTAGAGAATACTAGGTAGATTAATAAAAATGATTTTTCTATACAATAAACTAAGATAACAAAAATTATTAAGCAGAAAAATATCCTGAGCAGTGAGAGACAGCTGTTAACCACATAACCACAAAAGTCTAACAGGCTCATGACAGTCCTCGTACCAGACTTGTGGTCAGACGCTTTGCTGATCCAGCAGCAAGATTAGAGCTAAGAGCTTGCAAAACAAAGTTTAGTTGTATTGCCCAGCTGTTTTATTTTATGTATCTGTCGTGCTTCTCCGGAACTCTTGCAAAAGCAAATGCATTATGAGAAAACCACTCCTACTGTAACCAACCCGTACCACTTGAGCTTGCAAAAATTATATAAATAAAGGACTCTGAAGCCAGAAAAAGTAGAAAGAGAAGAGAAGCTTCTGGCCGACAAGCTAGAAGCTACACCATCGAGTGTCGTTCTTCATTCGCCGACTCCTCTCTCCCCTCGCTCACCTGTAGGACCCCTGGACCTTGGCTGGGGAAGGACTCTGGCAGTATGTCTTTATCTTTTGGTTGTTGTGGGGTCTTTCTTTGGTGGGTCTTTTCCTCTACCTGGTTAACTGAGGGTCACTCCATCCACCAAGCCCTATAGTCTGTTGTGCAAGTGTTGATAGGTTGTGTTGAAGCTGATTCTTCTGTGTGAACAAGGGTTTGAGGCTTCTCTCCTTCTCTTTCTCAGCTTTTTGTTGTGGATAATTTCTCCACCAATTGGTGTATTATCCGTTTGGTCCTGGATTGAGGTTAGTGTGGCTTCCACTACCTCCTTCACCTTCTTCCGTTGCTTTCTGTTGGTGGTTCTTTTGTTTGTGGATTTCCTCTTTCAGCAGGTGTACTGGTGTTCACTGCTCCCACCCTGCAAATTCTCTGGAGTAGCAAAGTGAAATTTGTCTCACTGTCTCTGTTTTTTTTTTGGATGGTCCTGTCTGAGTGTAACTCTGGCCTTTTCACAGCTCCAGGTTTTAATGTCTTGCCTGTGTTAAAAAGAGAGGTAGGGGAAAAAATAATGGAAAGAAGGGAGAAAGAATAAAATAAGGAAAGGAAGGAAGGGAAGAGGAATAAAAAAGAAAGTAGGAAAGAAAGAAAGAATTAATTAAATGAAAAAAATTTAATTAAAACAAAAAAATGAAAAATAAAAAAGTAAAAATAAAATATAAATAAAAAAGGAGGGGACTAGGAATAATAAAGGAAAGGGTGCAAGAAGGAATAAAAAACAAATAAAGTAGGACAGAAAGGAAGATGGAATTAAAAAAAAAAACCAAAACCCCAAAACCTTCTGCTGGCTTTAAACCTGTCCAGCCAGGTCTATTCTTTTGGTCTTTCTGGTTGCATCAGTCTGAGATGTTAGTTTCGCTTTTCTCCCTTCCTGAGATTCACTCTTCGATGTTGTCCAGCCTCCAGCGCGATTCCTAGGTGCACTTCTGTGTCTAGCCTAGGTCTGTTTTTGTGCCATTTTTGAGGTGCACCAGTTAGGGGCAATTTACCCACTGCCTTCTTGCCCTTTGCTGGCCTTGATGCTAGGTATTCTTAGTGCTCCTTCCGGGTAGTTTAGCCCCCAGGCTGAGTCAAGAATTTCGGAGGTCTGCCGCTCCCCTCAGCGGGGCACTTCCACCTTTCTCCTACAGAGCCAGTCAATCCTGCAGGGCTCCATGCGCAGGGGCTGGGTGGCAGACACCTTGTCCCCAGCTCTCCGGGTGTGAGCTCCGGGTACCTGTGTTCACTGTCCCTTATGCCTCTGGATTGGGTATGGACGAGCCATGGGCCAGTGGCCACTGGTTGTGAACTGTCCCTCATATTTTTGGAGTGGGCTGCAGATCACGGGGTGTGCACAGTCCCCATTTCCCCTTGATTGGCTGTGCAGGCCGCCACTGGCCTGGGGACTGCCGGTTGAGAATTGTTCCTTGTTCTTCTGGAGAGGGTAGGGACATGCCATGGGTTACTGGGTTCATACAGTCCCAATTCCCCTTGATGGGAGTGCAAGCCGCCACTGGCCAGAAGGCCGCCTTTTGTGCACTGACCCGGTACTTCTGGAGAGTGTGCAGGCAGGCTGCCCTGGGCCTCTAATCCCCAGGCTCGCACTGACCCCTAGCTGCTCAGGGCAGGGGCTCTCCGAACAGCTGAGGAGTGCTTCTTTTTTTCTATTTTTCTTTTTGAAAAATTCTTCCTATTTAAGCCTACCAGTCCAAACAAGCATCTGGCCTCTCACACAGCCCAACCTGTCTCTCTCCCAAGAATCTTGCAGCAGACCTGGCACCAGGTCTGCAGCTGCAGCCCACTCTGGTCCTCATGCTGATCCCAGGGACCTTATTGTTCCAAAGCACTCTCCTTACCATCTGATCATTCAATGATTCATATAATTTTGGTCACCAATCTTCATATATGCTTGAATACTGTTGGCTGTTCGCTCTGTTCCTCAGAAGATTGGCTAGGTGTTTCACCAGTGTGCAGGAGGAAGTAGACTCTGCTCCCACCTATCTCGCCACCATCTTCCTCCCATATTTTCTTATGCATTCAGCTACCCTGCCTTTTCAGTAGGGCATTTAATTCATTTACATTTATGGTTATTATTGATAGGTATTCACTCATTGCCAATTTCCCCTTTGTACCTGTTCTCCCCCCCCCTCTCTCTTCTTCATCTTCTTAAAGTGGTCCCTTCAGCATCTGTTGCAATGTTGGTTTGGTGGAGTTGTGTGTGTGTTTTTTCCCCCCTGGGAATCTCCTTATTATATCTTCTATTTTAAATGAGGCCTTTGCTTGGTAGAATAGTTTTGTTTGCAGGCTTTTGTTTTTCATTACTTGCAATATTTCCTACCATTCACTCCTGGCTTGTAGTGTTTCTATTGTGAAATAAGCCCATAGTATTACTGGATCTCCCTTGTATGTTATTAGCTGTTTCTTCCTTGCTGCCTTTAAGATTCTCTCTTTGTCTTTAAATTTTGTCATTTTAATTATGTGTCTTGCAGTTGGACTCTTTGGATTCATCTTCATTGAGACTCTCTGTGTTTCCTGAACTTGTGTGGTTTTTCCCCTCTCTAGGTTAGGGAAGTTTTCTCTCATTACTTTTTCAAACAGGGTTTCTATCTCTTGCTCCTTTTTGTCTAAATCTGATATCCCTATGATGCAAATATCGTTACATTTCATGTTGTCCTGCAGTTCCTTTAAACTATCTTCATGATTTTTTTTAATGTTTTTTGTTGCTCTGACTCGGTCTTTTTTTTTTTTTTCCCTATCTTGTCTTTCAACTTGTTGATCTGATCCTTTGCTTCATCTAGCCTACTTTTAATTCTTTCTAATGTATTATTCAAGTTAATTTTTCACTTCCTCCTGGCTTTTTTTTTAAAGATTTTATTTATTTACTTTTAGAGAGAGGGGAAGGGAGGGAGACAGAGAGGGAGAGAAACAGCAATGTATGGTTTCCTCCCACATGGCCCCCACTGGGGACCTGGCCCGCAACCCAGGCACGTGCCCCGACTGGGGATCGAACCGGGACCCTCTGGTTCCCAGCCCGCGCTCAATCCACTGAGCTACACCAGCCAGGGCTCCTCCTGGCTTTTATTCGTAGTTTCTCTGGCCTTTTTCAGGCTGATGTAGCTCCAACTATGTTCATTATAGCTCCTATAAAGTTCTTTATTGTTCTCACTGAGTTCCTTGACCATCATTATGACCATTATTTTGAACCCTATGTCTGATTGCTTGCCTTTAATTTACTTAGAAGACTTTTATGGATTCCTCCTTTCCTTTTGATTGGGAATTGTTTCTTTGTCTCTCCATTTTATTTGACTATTTTTGTTTCTGCCTATTAGATTGATCTGTTTTGACTCATTGTCTTTGTGTGTTGGTCTACTCTGATGGGAGACCTTTGGGACTCAGTGGTGCAGTCTCCTTGATCTCTTGAATTGATGATCATGGGATGTCCTTTATGCCATTTATGTAGGCTCTCTTCTTGTCATTGGGTTTTGGTTGTTGTTTGGTCATTTATTCTTTGTTCTTCCTTCCGGATGGCTGACTGAGAGTCATATCACTTACCATATCTTGTATGTTGTTGTTCATGTATGGACAGTGCAAAGCATTATCAGTATTACTTGGCTTCAAAAATTCATATCAGCTGAGATACCATTGATTGTTCAGGTCTATCCTTGGAAGATCAACTGAAAATCCTTGCTGAGGGCATAAGCCAGTGGGCTCAGCTTCCACCTACTTATCTGCCATCATCTCTATCTCTATCTCTCTCCAATACTTTATTAATTATAGAATAAATAATTTACACTTGAAATTTTGATAGAAATCTGTCTTTATAGACGGTGAAAGTAGATAAAGTCTATAAGTTAGTTCCCATAGATATGTACTACAATATGAAAAGTTGTTAGTGTCTATAATCGAGTCATTTATTCATTCATTCAATTAATATATATATATATATATTTAAATTTAAAATTATTTATTTAAAATTCTATATAACCATCATATAATGCCTTTGAGATAAAAATGAGTATGAAACAGCTTTTTATATGCTCTGGAAAATAAGACAATAAAAAAGAAAGAAGAACAAGTTCAAGGCAATCCTTGTATTCATGGAGCTTGCTAAGGGATAGATTGTAGAAAAATACATTATGTGTTTCAAAAGATATAGTATCGCCAACAATAGTAGGCTTTGTAATTGTACTTAAAAGTTAAGGGGTAGGCAGAAAGGAAGGAAATAGAAAAGCAGTATGAATAACAGTGCTGACATGGGAATAGACCCTTCTTATTCAGGTGGCTTTTGAATTTCAAACTAAGAGAATTTGATTTTTATCTTGTAAATATTTGAATAGGGAACAGGATGATGGGACAGTGTTTTAGAAATATAGTCCTGTTAGCTACATAAGGTTTGCATGTATAGCACAATACTGCTGTAATATACACTGTCTTTAAAAGTGCCACATTGTTTTCTGTACTCCTGTACCAAATTCTTAGACTGAAAATTTAAAAAAATGAACTATTACTAAGGAAAGAATAAATTCTGGCATCTCTAATCTCAAAATCTCAGGTGTTTTATTCCAAGAAAATGGTGTTGGACAAGGGGAGGTAGAAAGGACAAAATAATAAGAAAAGCCTGGTAAAGGTATAAGCTGTGGAATGTAATTTTCATTTTATTGATTTTCTTTTAGATTACCAGAGACCCAGTCAATGGGGCTAAGAAAAGCTTTTGGGGCGGAGAAAGATGGCAGCGGAGAAGGGAGAAGCGTGATCGCTATCCTCCAGCCCACTGGCGGGATATCAGGCCGATTTTCTGAGGAGCAGAGCGATCACCCAGTTGTATTCCAGTGTAGGGAAGATTGGAAACCAGGACTGCGCATAAAATTGAAAGATCAGCCGGTAGGGAGACTGCTTCGGAGGGAAGGGGTCACTCGGGCCTCACAGGGAGCCGGGAGGTCTGCGGATCCAGTAGCAGCACCTTCCCAGTTTGCTCCAGGTTCCGTGGGAGGGAGCTGGATTGGGGTGTATGAGTTGCCAAGGCAGACGCGCACGTCTGTTGGAAGAGCCTTGGTCCCCAGCAGTCTGGAGGTCGGTGCTTACCTGGGGACTGATTTGCAGAGGCTGGTGTTCCCAGCAGGAAGCATTGGAGTCTGAATTGAAAGGCAAACCCAACTTTTGAGCTCCTGGATTGGGCGCGCACCCAGTGGAGCTAATCGGGGGCAGACGGAGTAGGTACCCGACCGGACGCCCAGGCCTGCGGCTTGCAAGCTCCGATTCCAGAGACAAAAGTGATCGGCGAATGCAGGGGCGCGAAGCTCACACCTGGAGGGCCTGAGACACAACCCAGTCCTGCGGTGCTGAGTCCCTCCATGTGGGAGAAACAGAGGAGTTACTGAGCCCCACTGACAGGAGACACAGACCCCATAAACCCTGACTCAGGGTGGCAGACAGGCGACCCAGAGGAGGTGCTACAAAACCCAGCAACTCGGCTGGAGGCGGGACAGAAGCTGAGAGTGCAGCCCAGGAAGACAGCAGGAGAAGTCAGATATCTTCCCAGCGTGACGCTGTTGAAGCCAGCCAACAAAAGTCTTTTTTTTTTAATTTCTCTTGTTTTCTCTCTGTTTCTTTGGTTGTTTATCCCCACCCTCCTTCCTATATGTCCCTCTATATTTTTTTTAACTCCTTCTACCTTCCCTTCATTTGGTATTCCTAGTTTTCTCTTCCTTTTATTTTCCTATTTTTTATTATTTTTTCTTATTTTAGGTTATTTTCAAATTACTTTCTTCTTTATCTTTCTTTTTCCTTCTCTTTTGCTTTCTTTTCCTTCTTTATCTCCCTCCCCCTCGCTTCTTTATCAACAGGTGAGAAATTAAAACCTGGAATTGTGAAGAGAATAGAGTGGGATCCAGACAAGAGTCAGCCCAAAAAACAGAGAGTGACACAAAATTAATTTCGCTGCTTCAGAGAACTTCACAGATCAGTTTAAGAACCAGAGGTTAGCAAGAAGAATCCCACAAACAATGGGAAGACAAAGAAACAATCCC
>PVJI01032371.1:0-12266 GCA_004026765.1 Micronycteris hirsuta
TCTCTTGCTGCTTGTAAGATTCTTTCCTTATTCTTGACCTTGGGTAATGTAATTATGATGTGCCTTGGTGTGTTCCTCTTTGGGTCCCGCTTCTTTGGGGTTCTCTGAGCTTCTTGGATTTCCAGGAAGCCTATTTCCTTTGCCAGATCTGGGAAGTTCTCGTTCATTATCTGTTCAAAAATACGTTCAATTTCTTGGTCTTCCTCTTGTCCTTCTGGCAGCCCTATGATCCGGATATTGGGTCGTTTACAAATGTCTCTGAGGTTCCTGAGACCCTCCTCAGTTTTTTGAATTTTTGTTTCTTCCTTCTGGTCCACCCCATTGGTTTGAGATCCAACTTCCTTTTTTTTCCTGTTGGTTCCCTGTAACTCTTCCTCCATTATACTTCTTGTATTCTTCATCTGTTCAATTATTTGCATCCACCTATCTTCCAGTTTTGTTAGCATTTTGATTACAAGCATTTTAAACTGCGCATCTGATAGGTTGACTATGTCATCATCTGTTAGTTGTAATTTGTTCTGATATTTCATTTTAGCCATTTTCATTCTTTTTATCTCGGTGCACTTGTCGGCTCACAGGTGCCGGCAACCTGGGTCTCTTTTTGGGTGACGTTGCCTCTGGGGGCGGGGCCAGCCTGGATGTTCGTCTTCTCCTACCTCCTGGGTGTCGGACTTCCCTTCAGTTCGATTCTGTCCATTCTGGTTGTTTAATTTTTCACTACTGCGTTCGTTGTTTAGACACTCTGGATCTGCAGGCGGCAAGTGTGTCCACCTATGCCGCCATCTTGGCGGAAGTTCCCTAAACTTTATCATCTTTATCATCGGTATGTATAGTATAAAGAAAAATATAGTATACATAGGATTTAGTACTGTCTGTGATTTCAGGCATCTACTGGTGGTCTTAGAATATATCCCCCAAAGATGAGGAGGGGCTACTGTACAATTTATGACGGTCTTTCTCACTCTCTGGGACATACTACAGAGCCTTGAATTTCCATGTAAGAAATCTAGCTCCCTGAAACTGCCACATTGGAATAATCACATGGAAAAAACACAGAGACAGAGGCTTCTGAGAAGCCCTACAATGTCCTGACCTCCGCTGCTTAAGTCTTCCCAGCATAGGTACCAGACATGTGAGTGAGAAGTACACAAAGTCAAGAAACTGTAAGAAAATTTTGATATGTTTGACTATTGAATATTGGCATGGTGGATATCCAGCTTCTGTTTATGATATAGAAAGAGCATTGCCTCTACAGAAGAAGGAGGAGGAGGGGGGAGGAGAGGGGGGAGGGGGGAGGGACGGAGAAGAGAAGGAGTGATGAAGACTCTGTCCTGCAGGGTCCATATGCTATGGATGCAACAGACAAATTCACACAGACTACGGAAGTCCTTTGGAGAAAAAGGGATGGCATGGCCACTCTCTGAGAGAGAGAGAGAGAGCATCTTGACCCTTGCCTGGACAGGCTTTTATGCTTTCTAATAGCATACAACAAAGAAGGTTTTCATTCATTATGCTCGGTTTGCTTTAGGTGATTACTTTTTACAGACAACAAAGGAAAGGATGTTACTGATTACTTCTTACAGATTAACAAGGAAAAAATGTTGCAAATGCAAGGGAACGATAAGCGTGATTGGTCTGGTTACATTCCATCCTTCGGAGAATTAGCACAGACTTTAGGAAGCTACTTTAAAGATGTGCAGTAAACATTTGCTGCTTCAATTCAGGGTGAGGGAGTTTTAGCAAGAGCAAGCCTCAAAGCAGCCTGGTTTCCCATAGGAATGCTGATCTGTGGGTTTGTCTCCTGTGTGCCGACTCGTGCCTGTTGGTTTTCTGATAGGGCTGGGCCACATTTACCATTGCCAGGTGGACTGGTTCCCTACAGAGGAGGAGAAGGAGGAGGAAAAAAGAAAGAGGAGGAGGAGAAGGAGAAGAAAGGAAGAGGGGGAGGAGGAGGAGGAAAATCCAGATAATTTTCAAAAGTCCTAACTTACTTGAGTCTATATAATGCATTGAATAGTGTTCATCCAAATGGATATATCTATGTCCTAACCCCGCAACCCTGTGAATATAACCTTGTTTAGATGTAATGAAGTGAAGGATCTCAAGATAAGATCACCCTAGATTATCTAATGGACCCTAAGTCAAACAAGTATTCTTACAAAAGAAGAAAAAAAATACAAACAGGAGCGGGGGTGGGGGGAACAGCACAGAAAAACATATGAAAATGAAGGCAGAGATTAGAGTTATGAAACTAGAAGCTAAGGAATACCAAGGATTTCTGATAGCCACCAAAGACTAGGAGAGTGGCACACAATGGATTCTTACTCCAGAAGGAACCAGCCCTGCCAATACCTTGATTTCAGACTTCCTCACCACCAGAACTGTGAGCAAATAAATTTCTGTTGTTTAAAAGCATCCAACTTTGGATAATTTGTTATGGCAGTCTTAGAAAATGAATACCCCATCAGACAGCTGCGACTGCAGGCAGCCAATTAACCAGAAATCTATAAGAAGACATGTACCTCCAAAGAGAGAAGCTACCTGGGGCAGACACTGAATACTGTACAAGTTGGGAGAAAGAAGTCAGCTGAATGTGTAATAAAAGTTAAAGGCCAAATATGGTCTAGCCTGACAATGTAGAATCATTACCACAATACAATTATAAAATTCCGGAAATTTAACATTGACATAGTCAATACTTTCATCCGATAGAAGACCCAAGTTTAAAGTTTTCAAGTGGCCCTAATAATATCCTTTCTACCATTTTTTTCTTATTCAGGATCTGGATTAGGATCATGCCTTACATTTAGTGATCTTATACTTTGGTCTTCTTTATAATCTGGAACAATTACTGAAACTTTCTTTGCTTTCATGACATTGGCATTTTTGAAGCATGTGAACCAGGTGTTCTGTAGCATGTTTCTCAATTCAGGGCTGCCTGCTTGTTTTCTCATGGGTGAATTTGAGATTATGCATTTTTAGCAGAAATTTTACATTAAGGATGATATGACCTTTTGGTGTACTACCTTAGCTTCCCATCATTAGCAATGTTAAGTTGAATAAAGTTCAGTTAAGGTGGCAACCACCAGATTTCTTTATTGTAGTTGCCATTTCATCTTTGTAATTAATAATCTTTGTGGAGATACTTTGAAACTGTGTGAAAAATACTGTTCTCATTAAGCTACTAATAATTTTTAAATCCATGGATGGGTTTTTTTTACCAAATATATTACTATTGCGATGGTTGCAACATGGTGATTTTTCTGATTCTATTATTCCTTCTTCATTTACTAATGGACATCCTTTATAAAAGCTTTCTCTATTTCTCTCCATTGTCACTCCTCCTCATCCCCTTTCTGTCATCTCTTGCTTTTCTTTCTCAGTGTGGATTCAAGAATGTGATGAATTCCTTCAACAGGGCTTAGTCCAAGTCATCTCTCTTGGGCCCTGGAACAGCCAAGGAGTCACTTAAAGTCACGCGTTTTCACTATCAGAGCTTCTGCATGGATAGTCCCAAGGCTTGTAGCTACCTATCAGGCCTATGCTTTGCTTCGGGAGCATTAGGGAGTGGGGAGTAACATAACTCTAGTATTAAATATTCAAGATGACCAACAGGTTAGTAAGAGGGTCACGTTTATTTGGACATAATCTTCTGGGTTGTTTTTTGTTGTTATTGGTTTTTAAATAGATAATCAGAATGTTAAACAATTATGTTGCTTACTACAAGGCTGTTTCCACTCAAACAAATGAGGATTTTACTATTATATTTTTATTATTTTTCTTCTAGATGATTTTGAAAGGTACTCTGCCTTGAATTTGGTTGCTACTGTTAACTGTTCAGTAGCCATCATTTTGCAATGCACATCTAAGATATCACTGAGAAAGTGTGAGTATATTTTGATTTAAGCATGTAGTGAATGCTGTGGTGAGTGACTGGCAGCCCCCACCCCATCTACCACTCTCTAGCTCTCAGCTAAATCCTGTCTGGTAATTGCCCTCAGCCAAAAAAGCCACTCTGCTTTCAGTTCTGAAACAACTCACAATCAGGACTGGAAAGAGTAGAGCCATCCTGAAGAACTCCCTTACCTCAAGGCAGGAGTACTTGGTTGGAAGGGCCTTCCCAGCTCTAGAGCTCCTGGTAGGATTGCCCCACATTTCAGCTTCTCCCTCATCTCAATCCTATTTCCTCCACTTTTCCACAGGTGTTGAGCCCAACATGTGCCAACAAATCACTGCACACAAATCTCCATCTCAGAGTCTGTTTCCCAGGGAAATTCCCCTCAGTCAGCTCTAAGGACTAGATTTGAAGAACAGGCCCATTAATATTTTGTATGTTTTTGTATGTCAGTCAGAGGACTATTTTATTTACTTGATTAGAGGAAGAGATAATTTTTTGTTGATTTTTTATTTGTTTTACATCACAATAGAAGAGTACTTTTGGAAAATATAAAAATAAATAAAATTCAGAACTCCTAGTTTTAAAATTTGTTGCCAGTGTAATCTCATAGTTAGAAAATTAAAGATGTTCTTTATGTATTCTCTCTCTTCTTTATTAACTTTTTAAAACAAATCAATGCACATTAAGTTAATGATTTGTAAAAAAAAAAAAAAGACAACTAAAAATAAAGTAGAAGAACTGGTAGCCAGTTATTTAAACTTTACCACTGTTCAAATTCAATTATGGAAAATACTTTCAATGAATATTTATATTATATTTTTAAGTAAATTCTAAGGTTCTACTGTTCTCTATAATTTAACCACAAATTGGGAAAGTCACTAATGAAGTATTAACAAATTGAGTACTTAAAAGCTTCCCACTTTTTGCAAATATATGTAACTTTGCAACTAAATCATGAGGGTAGCATGAAGTCCCGATTTTATAAACAAGAACACTAAGGTTTATAAAAATTAAGTAATTCTTCTAGATCACCAAAACAGTTAGTTGGTGGAGGCACAATTCAAGTCCAATCCACCTGATTTTAGGATTCACAGCATGATCTAATGCCATAATGTGTGTGGTTTTTGGTTTCTAAATGAAAGAATGGGCTGTACCAGACCATAGAGTCTGGTTCTAGAATGACAATAAGTGAAGATTATGACTTTTCTTGGTTCAAAATAGCTTTTATTAGGTTTGGCCCACTAACAAGATATAGAAAATATGTTGAGATAAGCATTGCAATGAGTAGACACAGCAACCAGTGCCTGCCTTGTTTTTTGTGGGGACATGCTAGAGGTCTGGTGGGCTAAGCAAGCAGTGAGTGAGATAGCAACTAGGGGAGGAGCAAGACCAGTGTGCTTGCTGCCTTCATACCATCAGCCATGTCAGCATTCAGTAAGCAAATGCAACTTACACAACCACAGGGGTGGGCAAAACACCTCTACAACTACAAGGGGTAGGTTTACAGTTGTTCACATGGAAATAATATAATAATAAATAATAGTATAAGAAAGACTCTATTTCACATATAACTGTAAGTCTACTTTTGCTAACCCCTGTATTAATTGCAATAATTCTGACACCAAGGAAACCATAGTGAGGTTCTCAGCCTTGAAATTCTCTGCCAACACTGAGTATTGCATCCTTATCTAACTCAGGGTCACAGGGCACAGAAGTTTTGACATGCGTCTATTTGGGCTAGCCTGTCCATTGCCTCCCTTAGGAAGGCAGAAGAATGTCTACTTATTTGGTGAAACTGTCACCTCAGTAACCAGAATTCAAAGAATTTATATACCAATTGTAGTATTTTCATAAATAAGTGATTTAACTTACATAGAACAATACATCTTTATGGTTAAAAAGGAAAGAGATTTTTAGGGACAGAAGTTTGGAGAAACTTAAAGCAGATCCTCAGCTCCTTACTCAGAAGTAGTGTTCATCATCTTTCTACTCACTCACTCAACAAAGATTTATTGAGTGCATGCTTTGTGCTAGAATACTAGACTTGTCATACATTTTTCAAATGCAAGAGTAAGAGAGAGAGGGGGGAAAAAGCAAGGAGAAGGTGTTGAAACAAAATTCTAATCTGTGACTAATATATCTACTTTGAAACTGAGCAGAACTGATGGTGATGGGAGTGTGGGTAGATCCCACAGAAGGAAAGACAGAAAGTTGCTCTAGAGTGGAATTTCTGCTGCTCACCACAAATAAGTGATAAGTCAGTGAAAACCAGACACAATGCCAATTACATAAGAAAAGACTTGACAAATTGGAATGAAAATAAGAAAATAAATAAAAAACTGCTGAAGACATGAATGGTACATGGAACACCATTCTCCTCTATTGAATACACAATAGTATGGTAGCCTGAGGTGGACAAAACCTTACATTTTGCCCTTTCCTTTTAATAAGGAGAAAAGCTTGGGATATGGTTGGTGGATAAGGAACTGGGCAGCAGATTACTTCTTCAGAGCTGACAGTTTCTGACAGTATCAAAGCCTTGTCACAAGCTGGATTAGAGGCATAGTCAGGAGGCATGGGCTTCCGCCTCCTCCAGTGTTCCTGCCACAATTATGAGAACACATAGAACAATCAGGAAGAATGAACTCTGGTGTAGTTCTCCAAATACAACCATAGATGTCTACCAAATCCACCAATTGTTACTGTACCCAGATCTGTGAACTCCCAATTCAGGCCATAAAAAGGCAGAACACAAAATACAGAAATATTGAAGTCCTGCCATTAGTGTAATTAATATAAGTCAGGCAAGATGATCAATCTCCTTGTTAAATAAAAAATCTAGTAGAGTTGTGGGCATTTATTCCTTTTTACCTTGCAAATGAAAGAACAATGCTAATAATCTACTGCTTTGACAGAACAATCCTACAAGTATTCATACTGTATAAGAACAAAGAAATGTCAAACACGACATTAACAGAGATCAAATTATTGAGGAGGAAAACTCACCAGAATTACAGGGCACTTTGGGAAATTAAGAATATGGCATAACATAAAAATGCAGCACTTGAATCTTCCCACAACCAAATGAAAATTACAACTAAACTGCAGAACAACCATCATTCAGAACCATCTGATATTTAGGTAAATGGAAGTCCTATAACTAGGGATTTAAAGAAGCCACATTGAGACTGGTAGAAGGGGCTGAGATGCTGAATAGGCTGGTCCCACACCCATGTGTGGCAAATAAAATTTGGGAGGGACATCTCAGCTGCAGAGGTCCTCCCTGAAGGGGAGGAGTCCCAGACCCACACCAGGCCCCAGCTAGCCCACAGTTCCAGGGCTAGGAAGGGAAGTCCTTATAACTTGGTTGTAAAAAACCAGTAGGGATTGGGGTTGATGAGATGGAAGGCTTCTAGAGGTTCAAGTAGTTCCTCCTAAAGGGCTTGCTTACTTGAATTCACTCCCTCTGTACTCCAGCTGGGTTAGCAGCTTGAAAAGATGCAGGGACAAATTGGGAGGAACTGAATTATATGGCATCAGGGTGAGAGCTGAGGGGTAGCATTCCACCAGACAAAAGTGCTGGCAGAGTTCACTGTTCCTTTTCTGAGACCGCCACCACTACAAAGCCATCAGGTGGGCATCGTATCTGAGTCTCCATTAACCTGGCTCACACTGTCCACCCTGCCCTGGCAAATGGCCTGTCTACCCATGGACATGAACTAAGGTCGGGGAATAACGGTGAGGTGGTACAGGGTGGAGGGGAATAAAGAGGAGAAAAAAACGGGACAACTGTAATAGCATAATAAATAAAATATATTTAAAAAATCAAAATAAGATGAAATAGCCATTTTCTAATAAAAAAGACTTAGCAAATTAGTACAGGAAAAAAGAAACGTCCTTAATCTGATATAAAGTGTACAGAAATCCTACATATATAAAGGTAAAACACCTGAAGCATTCCCATTAAAATTAAATATAAGGTAAAAGGCAAAAGATTTATACAATCTGAAGAGAAAACAGAGTATTTACACAATGGAATACTACTCAGCTGTAAAACGGAAGAAACTTTTACCCCTTGTGACAGCACGGATGGACCTGGAGAACATTAAGCTAAGTGAAATAAGCCAGTCAGAGAAAAACAAATACCATGTGATTTCACTCATATGTGGAATCTAATGAACAATCTGAACTAACAAGCAAAAGAGAGACAGACTCATAGATAGACAGCAGGATGACAGCTATGTTGGGAAGGGGCAGTTAGGGGGTAGAGGGATAGAGCAAAAAGGAAAAAAGGACTCATGGGCATGGAAAACAGAGGGGTGATAGTGGGGGTGGGGGAGCAGGGTGTGAAAGGGGTTAAATGATAAAGAAAAAATACAATAAAAATAAAAATAAGGTAAGAATAGCTGCTTTTGTTGCTTTTCTTTCTCCCTGAATGACAGGCCTAGTCCCTGCAGTAAGACAAGAAAAAGAAATACTATGAACTAAGATTAGACAGTTAAAAAAAATCTGACAATAGTCACAGATATCTACAAAAAAATCCAAGAAATATCAACAGGTAAATTAAAGTGAGTTCAATAGGTTACTCCAGGGGTATCAAACTCATACACACTGGACGCCATATCAGCATTGCAGTTGCCTTCAAAGGGCCCAAATAATTTTAGGACTGTATAAAGGTAACTGCTCCTTAACTGTTAGGAGTTGAAATTACATCAACCCTTTAAAGGCACCCACAAGGCTGATGTAAAATCATTTAAATCTCCATTTAAAATCAACTATTAAAAAATCAATGGCATTTCTATACATCCTCAACAAATAGAACATTTGGTTTCCCTCCTCCTAAAAGGACTTACAAGTATATATTAAAAATAGACATCTAAGAGCTTTATGGCCTAAATATAAATTTAGGGATAGAAAAATTAAATAATATGTCAATTCTCTCCAAATTAATAAAATCCAATGAAATTATAATAAAAAGATACAACTTTTTGTGTATTTCATAAGATGGTCATAAAATTTATATCAGGCAAAGAAAAATGCCCCAAAAAGCCAGATGAAAAGGGGAGCAGAGATCCTGTTCTCCTGGATATCAAGTTTCATTTCAAAGCTACATTAATTAGGACACTGTGCCAACTTATGACTGAGTATGACAGAGGTGGCACTGCAGATCAGTGGGGAAAGGGAGGACTGTTTAAAGAATGGCAACGGAACCCTTGGTTTTCTATTTGCACAAGTGTATGTAATATTGAATTTTCTCCCCCTGCAGACACACAAAAATTATTTCCAGTAGGGTTATAATAATTCGTTCTCTACAGAAACAGAGCCTGTATAGGATGGATGCATGGATAGATAGATAGATAGATAGATAGATGGATGGATGGATGGACAGAGGGATGGATGAGTAGATAGACAGATGGACAGTAGATTTATTATAAGGATTTTGGCTCATGCAATTGTGGAGGCCATTAAGCCTAAAGTCTCAAGTGTGGGTCAGTGGTGTGGGAGACACTGGGAGAGCCAATATTCCAGTTAAAAGGCCATCAGGCTGGATGAATCAATGTTGCAGATAAAGGCTAAAGGCAGTCAATTGGAAAATTCTCTTTTATTCTTTTACGCTGGGGAGGGTCAGCCTTTTTGTTCTATTCAGGCCTTCAATTGATTGGATGAGGCACACCCACATTAGGGAGGACAATCTGCTTTACAAAATTCCACCAATTTAAATATTAATTTCACCCCAAAACACCCTCACAGAAACAGCCAGAATAATGTTTGACAAACTATCTGGGGACCTTGTGGTCCAGCCAAGTTAGCACATAAAATTAACCATCAGAGGAGTTAAAGATGTAAGTAGAAACAACAAAACTTTAACATATAGAAGAATATCTTTATGACCTTGTGGTAGAGAGAGAAATCTTGAATATAAAATACAGAAATATAAACTGTGAAGGAAAAGATTGATAAATTTGATGAAAGTGTGAAAAAAATTAAAACTTCTATCTAGCAAATGATTCCATGTTTTTAAAAAGAATCAAAAGACAATCCACAGAAACATTTCAAACTGAATGTTAGCACCTGCTTCTAGAGTGCCCAACCTGTGACATACTATTTTTATAGTTTTAAAGCAGGCAAAACAATATAGAATATTATCTATAGTAACTATTTATAAAATATGATTCAGAATATTGGTGGGAGAGGACGTAGAAGATACACTTCAGCAGACATAGTCTAGGAACTTCAAAAGTATCTGTAATACTTTATTTCTTAAGCCAGGGGTAAGCATCAGAATGTATTATATTATTCTTTATATCTTTGGCATTTAAAAAATAAACAAGTAGGGTCCTGGCTGGTGTGGCTCAGTGGAGTGAGCATTGGCCTGCAACACAAAAGGTTGCTGGTTCGATTCTTGATTCCTGGTCAGGGCACATGCCTGGGTTGCTGGCCAGGTCCCAGGTTAGGGGCGTGCAAGAGGCAACAGTTGTATGTTTTTCTCACACATCAGTGTTTCTCTCCCTCTCTTTCTCCCTCCCTTCCCCTCTCTCTAAAAATAAATAAATAAACAAGTAGTAGATATTAAACTGTCAGATTTATGACCTGTTAGAAATCAATCAAAGAAAAGGTGATAGCCTTCATTTTGTATTTTAACACACAATTACTAAATTTATAAATTAAACATCAATATCTCTAGGTTGAATTTAAAATCTTGAATAAACTGAATATTAACTAAATCATAAGTAATTGAATATTTCATTCTGGCCCACAGCCTCTTTTAGACATTAAAAACTCACTGAAAAGAATTCTCCTTTTCGCAAATGAAATATGCCTCCATTTCCTCTGAAGCATGAGACCCATCAGTCCACTGATTGCAAAGCCATTAAGATTAGCTGAATTAAGAATTAATTTCTAAAATGAAAGATCTATATTTTATGTTATTTAAACTTTTTAAGTTAAACTTACATATACATTTTACCACTTAACAAATATTAAGTGCTTTCTCTATGCCAGGCACTGTTTTCAGATGACATGGATAAGCCATGAACAAGAAACAAAGTGCTCTTAAATCATTAGCGTCATTTGTTTTAAAAGTACTTTCTTACATCACCAAAATACCTAATTGCTAATGTCCGACTCAGGCAAAACATTTCTGTTGAAATAGTTAAGCGCTGAAAGGCTACACAGCACTCTGCATGTGGGGACTCCCCTCACAGGTTGTGCAGAAAATTAAGGAGTTAATTCCATTTCTGTTCCATGTGTTAATGGAATTCTTTTTTTCCTCCAGACTGTTCACACATGTCTATTTCACTGAAAGCACCAAGGATTATAAATTTCGAATCAAATGTTCTGGTCATAAAAGTTAACTATCCAAATCTTTAAACACATTTAAATCCACATGAGGTCCAGGAAAGGAAAAATTCACAAACAGCACTATTTATTAAAGTAGAAACATAAATTTTGAGAAATTACCTAGATACCCTAAAATAGAGCACAATATCCCTAGTTTTCTTAAATTGTTGCTATGCCTCTACTATACTTAACATCAGTAACACTTTCTGCTTTAAGTTTTTAGTAGTGTTTCTTTATTTTTAAAAGAGCTGTAAAACTCAAAGCCAAAATTGAAAATCACTTTAATATTTCAAAATCATGAGACAATAAGCTTTTTAACTGGGGAATAGAAAATATATCACAGGAGTTTGAGGTTGACATACATAGTTTAATTGTTTTATACTCATGGATAGCATGAGAAATTAAATATTTTAGTAAAACAACTCTTTGCATGATTTAATATCTCCCAACAAATAAATAAATTAAAACCTAAGTTGAGCTTTGTTATTTTTTCTCTTAATTGTTATAACAATTAGATTCACAGCATAATAATAATTTTTCATCTTTACTTCTCAATTCATACACTAAATGAACCCATATTTATTTTAGGCTATTTTTATGTTATTGATACAACACAGACTTATTTAGTGCCAATTATGTGCCAGGTACCCTTCTAGGCCCCAGAGTGAGTGAAAACAGACACAATTCCTCTCCTCAGCTGACAGCTAGTCAAGTAGGGGGAGAGACATTAACCAAATAGTCACCAAAGCAATAAAGTAGTGTGACTGTGACAAGTGCTACTTGTTACTGAGAGTTACACAGTGCTAATACAGTCCTTAAGAGAAACATTTAGCCCGGCTGGTGTAGCTCAGTGGATTGAGCGCGGGCTGGGAACCAGAGGGTCCCGGTTCGATTCCCAGTCGGGGCACATGCCTGGGTTGCGGGCCAGGTCCCCAGTGAGGGCCATGTGAGAGGCAACCATACATTGCTCTTTCTCTCTCCCTTCTCCTCTCTCTGAAAATAAATAAATAAAATCTTTAAAAAAAAA
>PVJI01032372.1:0-12271 GCA_004026765.1 Micronycteris hirsuta
GCGGATCCTCGCCAGCTTCCACGCTGTGCCAGCGGTCCCCCCAGGAGCAGGTGGCTGCGGTGGAGGGAGGGAAGTGGGTGAGGGGAGGGAGCTGTGGTGCAGAGGCAGAGGCTGGGAGCACCCCCGGAGTAGGGGCCACCCTGTTGAACGGCAGTGCTTGGCCCCGCGCAGGGACACCCGGTGAATGGCCCGCTAAGTCAGGAGGCCCTGGGGGGTCGCTCGTTCACCTGCCCGAGGGGAGCGTTACCCCAAGCCCTGCTCTTATCTCTGCAGGCCTGATTAGACAATTGCAGTCTGTTTGCTTTCTGCCAAGCACACCTGGGTGCTGAGTCAGCGCCCTGTTCCCTGTGTCCTGGGACTCAGAACAGGATGGGCTTGGAATCAGCCTGGAGCTGCACACAGAAAAATGGGTCCTTTTTCAGGCTTGGAGTCACCACCACGGAGCCACGGGAAGGCCCCATCTGCCACGGGGTTGTGGGGAGCTGTGTGCAGTGGGCATAACCCTGACCTCAGGGCTATGGGGTCCCTGCGGGCCGGTTGGAGAAGTCATTCGGAGGCAGACGGCTTGCTTGGTGAGGTCCCAGCTCTGCCACATGGCTGCTTCCATATCCTGAGAAAATCGCGCTTCTCCCTGTGTCTCTCCAGTGACGACGGGGGCGTGGGTCTCCCAGGCCTGTTCCGAGATGAGAGGAGGTCACGCGTGTAAGGGGTCGGCCCCCCTTGCAGGCTGGGGATGGGGGGAAGCTCCGTGTCTGCAGAGTTTAGGAAGAATAATGAAACCACCGAAAAGTTGGGATGTTTCTACTCCCGTCACTCACCCACCTCCTGACAACACGGGCCCTGGAGCGGCTGCCCCTCCCCCTCCCCCGGCCACACCATGGGGACAGAATCAGAACAGCACAGGGAGGGGGGGCCCAGAGAGCTCCCAGCGCACCGTCTCCTGCTGGTGCTTTTCCTTGGAGTCCCAGCTCCTGTGACCTGCTCAGAATCCTTCCCCTTCCGAGAGCCCTGCCGCCCACCCAATGGCGCCGCACCTGAGCCACCTCGTCACGCCCCTCCCCCACGCCGTTCCACACACTGCTTTCCTATCTCTGCCCACGAAACCCTTTCTCATACGCGCC
Source organism: Micronycteris hirsuta (assembly GCA_004026765.1). Classification (NCBI taxonomy): domain Eukaryota; kingdom Metazoa; phylum Chordata; class Mammalia; order Chiroptera; family Phyllostomidae; genus Micronycteris; species Micronycteris hirsuta. Next base: position 1,122 of record PVJI01032372.1, read on the forward strand.
AGGGGACCAGCTGATTGTTTCCCCCTGAAATGAGACACAGGGCTTCTCCTTTCTTGCATCTCCTCAAACCGAAGCCCCTGCGCCTGGAAACCTATTCCGAAGGAAACCTGCTCTGAATTGCTCCTCCAGAGTCCGGGCTCTGGCCGGGGCCCCTCCTAGAATCTCCTGTCTTTTCTCTGACGGTTCCCCCGCCTGCCTTCCTCCCGGCTACTTCACTTCCGACTCTCATCGTCTGCGCTCGCAACAGAGGCTAAGTCCAATTGACCTTGGATGTGTCTGGCTGTTCACACCTAGTGAATACTCATTCACACAGGCTTGTTGGATGAGTGGATTCCAGGAATGAATTCGATGGTGTGAAGTTCAAAGCCAGTCTTTCTGGGGGAGACTCTTGTATGGGCCGCCCTGATCCTCGTTCAGTGGAAACACCGTGCCGGGCAGTTCGCCGCACTCCGTTTGTGGGGCTCCTTCCAGAGCTGCCGAAGGGCTGGCGTGGCAGAATCAAGGGGCTCCATATTCAATGTATGAGAACGCGGTCACAGATGGGCGCTCACGTGTCAGTCCTGGGTACCTGCTGCCGGGACAGCCGGCACGCACCAGAGACGCGCCAGGCGGACCAGCCTCGTCCCCACCCCCGCCCCACCCGCAGCTTGTGGTCCGCCGGTGAGAGAAAGGCGAGGTGCTAGAGCTGGGCCGCACCCGTGCAGCGCTGTGCAGACGCGTGCACGGCGTGTGGATAGTCCCCGAGGAAACGGCCACGCTTCTGTGGGGAAGGCTCAGGGTCATTCCACGTCCTTTAGAAGGGAGGGGGCGGTGAGGCAGGGAGATGGGCACTGTGTGGGCTCCGTTCACCCCACAGCTCTGCTCTCCACCTGCTCCCTGCAGGGCCTTGGGGTGACCTTGGTGGACCGCATGGTCCCTGCCACGCTCTCAGCTGCCCACCGAGTTCAGCTAATGCAGGCCTTGGGAGGAGGCTGGGGGCCTTGACGGGGCACGCGCCCCCATTCCTGCCCTTCCGGTCCCAGCTCCTGCCCTTCAGGCAGCCTCGTCCCTCAGTGCCCGTGGCTTCGGCTGTGTTCTCGGGGCCGGAAGGGGCGGCGATTCTCGCTGGGGGGCTCGCCAGCCCTGATGGCGGACCTGCCCCACCTCTGCCTCGCCCTGTGAACGTCCCTCCCGTCAGCTCTCCTCGAGGACCAGTGTGCCGGGCCATCTGTTTCCAGCCGAGATTCTGACGAGCACCACCAGGCAGGGGGCTCGCACAGCCGTCCGGGGCCAGGCACCCCTGGTCAACCTCGCTGGAACGAGGTGGACACAGAGCCTCCGCCAAGGAGGGACGTGTAGTAGAGCAGGGCAGACGCGCACGCGAGACGGCGTGCCACTGAGAGTGGCCGTCAGAAGGACACCCGGAAACCGGGTGGGGACAGGGAGGGCCACTGACGAAGGAGACGAGTGCAGCCAGACCGGCCGTGGGACACTGTGCCGTAAACGTGCGGTTCAGGTGTTTGGAACCGGAACGACCACCGCTGTCTCTCTGTTTACCCGTGCCTGTACTTTGTGGGCACGGACGGCAGGGTCTGCGGGCTGATGTCACCGGTGCCCACCGCGGACCGGGACACCGTCTTCGCTCCCTGCCCCTCCACTGCGGACGCTGCCAGGTCTGCCCTCCGCCTGCGTCCTTCCGGCCTGTGCCTTGACCTCTTCCTCCCGCGCCGTTTTTACCTCAACGCACTTGAGAACTTGGAGCAAGGAGAGTGAACCCACTGATTTCCATATTCTCATTGTCACAGTTGGAAGGCAAGGTGACGAGACCTGAGACAGATGGAGGTGACGTGTGCTGGAGGACAGCCTGGCGGTGCCACTCGGCGCAGCCCGGGTGTCAGCAGGCTTTGAAGTGTGGCCAGGCCGCCTCCTGGGCCACTAAACATCCCGCGTGGGGCGGACTCGCCCTCCTCCCACCAGGGCGGCGGCAGCGGAGAGCCCGGGGCTGGGCACTGTCCCCAGGCGGCGTCAGAGATCAGAGAAGCAGCCTGTTCGCTTGTCTGAAGTGACCTGGGGTGTTAGGACTTCATTGGTTGGGAGCTGAGAGACCGGTGCTGGTTGTACAAGGGCTGATGACTTGGAGCCGGTGTAACAACCAGGGTTTAGTGACTGTCACTCCCACTTACGGAGTCGCCACCGTTTGGCAGACACTGTCCTTTGGGCATCTGGACTCCTCAGCTCCTCATTTCACTCACAAAGCAAACACTAGTATGATTCTTATGAATATGAATATTATTATTATCGTTATTCCCACTTTATAGTGGAGGAGACATAGAGAGGAGGGGCCTCGGCCAAGTCACGTGTCTTGGAAGTGGCAGAGCCGGATGCTGCCGAGGGGCCGGACCCGGAACCAGCCCCGCAGAGTGTTACACAGACAGCTGTCCGAAACCCAGTGTGCTGTTCAGCTGGCTGGTCTTTGCTTTCCTTTTGTTTTCTGGGGTTCCCCCACGGCCGGGGACAAGGAGAGGGCTGTAGGGGGAGCTGTGCATGCCCCCGGAGGAGGACCTTCAACCCAGGACCTCCCGAGCTTTTAAGCACCAGACTCTCCCTGAGTTGGTATCGCAAATTTGACTCAAGAAAGGAGTGACGTGGCTCCTGTGGAGTTTCCCCGGGGCTGCGGCGGACAGGCTGCCCTGCAGGCCAGTGGCTCCCCACCCTGAAGCCGGCATCCCTCTGCTGCTGTGCTGTGGGGCGCTGTCCAGCTGACGGCCCAGGAGTCCCAGAGATCATCTTCCAGCGACGGGGAGCAGCATGGCACAAGCCCCCCTGACCCGTCCCCCACCGGGCCCCCTTGGAGGCGTGCCCGACCTGCATCCCCACCAGGCTCAAGGGGCTGAACCCGCTGCCCACTCATTTGTGACCCTAGCAGCACCTGCCAAATGAACGACAGGTGCCGTATCGCTGGCAGAGCCGACTCCTGCAGAAATCCAAATGAAGCCACAACATCGTATGTATACTAGAGGTGTGCGTTTATATGCCTGTCTCCTCATCTCCGACTAGAAGCTTCTTTCCAGACGAGACCACGTCTCACACGTCTTTGCTCCCTACGTGACCTGGCACCCAGGATGCGCCCACCAGCGCTTGCGCGGAGAAGCAGCGGCTCATCACATTTCAGCAGCTCACACGGTCCGGGAGGTGCCGCACACCTTCATGATGTCCTCCATCGGTCATGGCCGTCCTACCGGGATGTTTAATAGAGCAAAATTCCTTAAAAATGTCAAAATCTAGGACCCCACGGCTACCCTAGTCTCTTACCGGGTTGGCCAGAACGCCCCTTCTTTTCATCGAAGCAGATGAGAGGGGACGTCGGGTACCTTCTCCATTGTGTCACTGCCTCTTGCTGAACCAGGACAAAATCTGGGTCTCTTCTTCCTGGTCTCCAATACATCTTCGGCCTATTTTGAAAGTAAGTCACCTGCACAGGATGGCAACACTGATATTGATAGGGGAAAATTGTTAATAAATCGATGACTCCCTTTTCGCTTTCCTTAAATGTCTTTTCAAAAAATGAATGCGACTCAGAGAATTATTCAAATGAGTTTATCCTCAGGGGACGGCCGTCTTTAAATATGTTCCACCGGAGAAAGGACCTGCTCTGGCAGCTGCACGTGGCTTTGTTAATATTTCCAGAAAGCTGACAACTCTTGGACAATATTATTAAGCCCATCATTTATTCCAATGTCTGTCTGGAATCGGTAAGCAGGACGTCTGTCACCATGCGGTGTCCCTCCCTTGTTTCACTTTTCCTTCTCGTCTGGCGCGTCCTGTCGTCTCAGCAGAAGGAAAACGGAGGGAGCCCGCGTGATGGTGACGGTGTCACTTGGCTGTGAGCGGAAGTCCCGGCAGGACTGAAGGGGAACGGTACGAGCCAGGGAGAGGGTAGACACACGGGCCGACCGGGAACCATGTCGAAGGAGTATTTGTGGCTAGAAATGGAACAATATCCCATTTGCTGTCCCGGCTCCGTGCCCGAACCAGTGGTATTCCACTCGTCCGAGCCGTGGAAAAGCCGAGAGTGCAAGAGGTCGGTGAACAATTTCTGGCAGAAACGCGGCTGTCATGGGATGCTGTTTTCAATAAATCACTCCAATAATTGCATATCATGGAGCTTTGCGTACCCCGTTTTTCGTCAAAATGGATGATGAGTCAAATACAGAAAAACGTGATAAGCGTCCTCTGGGTGAGGGTCTCATCCGGAAGGACGTACATGTTGATACGGGATTTTTCACCCGAGACTGAAGAACAGGAAGAAACGCTTCCTTTTTACGTTACAGAGCCGAAGAGAAAGGCTGGTGTCGCAGACACAGAGCCAATCCGGTTTTGTAATCAGCTGTTAGAAGCTGCTGTGGTGGGCGTTTCCTGAACCAGTTTTTATTGATCTTCACGTGGCTCCTAAGCTCCTCACAAGTAAGACCTTTCCCTTTCCCATGACGGATTCCCTGGGAGAGAATTTGAATTCTGTTGAACGTGTATTTCCCCTTTAAATATTAAAAATATATATCTTAAAAGGAACTGTGAAAATCTTCATGAAAGGACAAACAGAGAAATGGGACGTCAGGACAGATTCCAATAACTCAGAGCAACCGCCTTGCAAAGAAAACATAAGTCCTAGGCATGGGGTTTTCCCCCAAGAAACATAGGTCGTTCTGGACTCACCGATGGTGATGCCTGAACCTCTGAAAACAATGCATTCCGGAAGTTTAGATCCGCCCGTGCTTCTGAAGGAGAAACAATGAGGCTAAGAATTTTCTTCTTTGAAAGAGCTGCACTCCGCCTTCTCCCAAAGTTCTGGAAGAGTTTGGTGCAGGTAAGAGATGACCTCCACGCTCCTGCTCCCCCTGTGCAAGCCTGTGGTCACTCCGGGCTCCACTCTGGCGTCGGATGGAGCAAGTCCACCGAGCGTCCTGGGGTTCTCGCGGCGGGAAGGAGAGCTCTCCGGCAAGAGGGACGCTGCTTCGCGACCCGCACAGCCAGACAGTGTTTTGAAGTTTTAACTGGAGTCCCTCTGATGGGCCCGTTGTCCACGCTCTCGGATGCATGGCTCTTCCCTCATTTCATCACAGGTGTTCATCGCCCCTGACGAAGGGCAGACAAACAGAGAAATGACTTTGGTACCACACACTAAAGCCTGGAGTCACCGGAACCAGGGGCGAGTCTGCCCAGGCGAAGCCCCGCAGGGGTCAGGGTTTGAAAGGCGGGCGGTCAGCAGGAGAGGAGTTGAGCTGAGGTCCGGAGTGCCCCCCACAGACTTGGCCGTGGGGGGAGGGCACCGTGGCAGTGAGAGCTCTCGGGGACCCAAAGTGGAGGAAAACTCCTGGTACGGTCCCTAATATCCTGGAGGCAATGCCTGCTGCAGGGTACCCGTTTATGGAGATTCAACCCTTGGACGGTGTGCACTTGTACTGACCTTGAGCCCGTGGCTGGTGGCCTTCCAGGAGGCTCTGCTTGGCTCGAAGTTGTGACAGTTCACAGGACATATGGGAGGTTTGCCAGTCCGGCCTGCGGGGGGCCCTGGGGTGAGCAGAGGGTAGACATCCGTCAGAAGCCACGTGGGAGGCTTAAAACCACCAGGTAGGCGAACGGGGCCGAATTTTGCAAGAGAGAACGCTACAAGGCTACGTGCAAAGGCTCGTGTGTGGTGCTCAGGGACGACAACGATGAAACTGCACCAAGGAGGGGCCGGTGGGATCCGCCTGAGGAAAACGTGCTTCCTGAGCAAGACCCGGGCTCCCAGATTGTCACACGTTCTGGTGTGACGTTCTCATTGGAAAAGGTGACGTTGCGCTGGGCTGTACTCGAGGGCATGGGCTGGCTCGCTGCATTCTGCATGGTCGGACGCTCCCTGGCGGGGGTGGGCGCTCGTTTTGATTTGCCCCTTCCGGGCCGGATGCTATAAATAGACTGGGGGATACGAAGGGTGTGTGGCTAAGACTTTCCATCAGCAAAGGAGTCTCTGAGTTTCTCTGCTCTGCTGGGCACTGTCACACTGTCCCAGACACGGTGACCCGCGTGGAGAACGAGCGGCGCACGCGGGGTTTCTGGAAAGGGGATGATTAAAGCCGGAGGCGTCCCGGGGGGCTCCTTGCTCGCTGATGCCACTCAGCTGCTGACGGGAGGAACAAGGACGTGCCTGACGCTCTGTGGTTCTGAGGCATTGGGCAGAAGTATCAGCATGCGGGTCGCATGGCAGCATCTGTGTCCATGTGGGGAGGGTGGCCTTGGGTTGCAGGGCGCCCGGTCATCCTCAGCAGACACACAAGCGCGGCTGGCAGCGTGGGACGAGCCCAGCACCTGGCACGTCACAGGCCTCCGTCAGCAGCACAGAATGGTTGTGAGGGTTTTCTTCCACCTCCTGGGAGTGTGTTATAGACAATTCTAGAATCCCAGAGAATGGGGACTCTCACCTGTTTTTATCCTCTGTTCCCACCACTAGTTTGGCATATTGTTGGTGGTATTCAAATGCCAAATAAATAAATGAGAGACTTGCATCCCCTCCAAGATTATACATTAATAATGATAATGTCAAAGACGTGGCATGAAGGGCTGAAATCACTGCTTCCAGTTTTGGTTTTCGTGATGATGTGATTTCAGCATCTTCCTTCCCTCCCTCCCTTCTTCCTTCCCTCTCTCCCTCCTTCCCTCCCTTCCTCCCTCCCTCCCTGCCTTCCTCCCTCCCTCCTTACTTCCTTTATTTTATTTTTTTTTGCTTTCACCTGAAGAAAATCTCAGTCACCCTCAGGAGCACACACACCTTTCTGTCATTTCACAGAATGTTGACATTCCGTGGCTTGCGGATGGATTGACTGAGACTTTACTCACAATCCACAATTTCATCCTCCGAATCAGGCAGGATCCTCTCGAAGCCCGGCTCCTCCTGCCGTAACCCGCGGGATTCTGCGCACCTTTCTCCTCATTTATGAAGTCCTCCGGCTCCCAGGCGGGTCTCCCCGTGTAGCCCCTTCCTTCTGGAAATGAACGTTATCATTTTTGGTTTCCTTCCCGAACACTCTTCTCTCCCCGGAAACTCCTCTGGCAGCAATGGACTCCTCCCCGTGCTCTCACGGTGGCGTGACGCGTCCGTGTTAAATGTCCCAAGACGCCAACCTCCCGAGCGCTCACCATGCGCCGGCGCCTTACACACCACATCTCGTTCGGTGCGGCTGACGACGTTCCCATGTTGGTGGTGTGTTCCCCACTTACAGGTGGGGAGATGGGGGGTCACGGAAGGTAGGTCATGTCCCCAGTGCTGAACACTCATTGGTGGAGGAGCCTGGGTTCGAACCCCCAGCCTTCCCTTAATCCCACGTTCTATGGACGCTTTGTGTGAACTAGAATTTCGGATTGAAACAGTAAACATGTGAAAAAGAGAAATGGGAAATAAGGCTTTGTTTTGAATGGGGTTTACCTTTGTCTGGTAAACGGTGTAGCTCCTAAGTACAGTGAACCATGCTCAATGACAGATTCAAAAGGCTGTGTCTCCCCGAGAGTCCTCATACTTTAGGGGTCAGGGTCCCCGCCAGTCAGACTGGGTTTTTTTCCCAGAGGTTTTAGGCCAGCCGCCTAGTCTTGGGGCGCAGAACAGTGCATGGACCGGCTCGGGGTCACCCAGCTGGTTGAGAGCCCAAGGGGACCGAAGGCCAGGCTTCCGGATTCCCAGACTATCGCACTGTTCCTGGGGAGGTTGAGTGACATCGGACTGTTCCTCCTTAAATACAACTCTACTCAAACAGAGGACACAACAGGAAAGATGTATTTTGATAGTTTCAAGTTTGTTTTTTTTTTAATCTTGATTTAAGATCAAGCAAGTATGAATGAAGCTTTTCTGAACTCCTTGGGGAAAGGCACTTGCCAAATAAAACTTTCACTGGATCATTTTGAAATGTTTATTTTAGGCAAGCATTCTTTTCAAAAAATATTTACACGTGTTCTAATCGCAAACATTCGCTTCAGTTTGGGCCGCAGATCTGAAATTTACTTATCCAAAATGGTTTGCTTTTCTGGGTCCAACCAGCAGGAATCCCGGAAATCCAAAAGGGATAAAGGGATTCCCGCACAGAGGCTGTTAAAACAGCAGACCGGCCTTGGAAAGGGCAATCCGAAGCAGGCTCGTCAGAGGAAGGACTTCCTTAGGGCCTTGGTCTGAAGAGCCCGCACCGGCTCATACACCTGCAAAATGAGCAAATAAGGCATCACTTCCCCAAGACACGGTGCCAACATCTTGCTGAATTCTTCTGACTGCCAAGGACTCAGTTAATGCTTCAAACAAGGAAGCACAGCCAATTCTAGCAGTTTTTCTGAATTTCTGGAAGAGAACAGATTTGGAATGCTCTGCTCTGTCACAAGAGAAGCAACAAGGAGTAGACTTCTGCCTCTGCCAGGCGTGGTTCTGAGGGTGTTGGAATGTTCCTACTGCCGCCCTGGCTGGTGGGGCTCAGTGGATGGAGTGTCAGCCTGCAAACCAAAGGGTCACCGTTTCCATTCCTAGTCAGGGCACATGCCTGGGTTGTGGGCCAGTTCCCAGTAGGGGGCGTGCAAGAGGCAACCACACATTGATGTTTCTCTCCCTCTCTGTCTCCCTCCCTTTCCCTCTCTCTTAAAATAAATAAACAAATCTTTAAAAAACTATACCTAGTGTTGGCCACAGCATTAGCAGTGGGAAGCCCACACGCGCCTTGACTTCATTCTGGACAAGCCTCCGGGAAAGCCGGAGAACAAGCTCTGTCTGGTGCAAAGGAACCACCCCCCGCCCCGTGGAAGGCCCGTGACCGTCAGGCTGAGAAAGTGGGGGTTTGGTTCTTCTTCCGCAGCGCTGCCTGTCACACAGGTGCCCTTTGGTAAGTCACTCGCCCCACCGGGGCCTCAGTGTCTCCGTCTGTGAACAGACCGCGAGACTGTCACAGAGGCTTCGCTGGTGTTCTCTTCGTCCCTGCCCTTCTCCGGCGACTCAGCCTGTCCCAGGCGTCACGTGGGCCCCCCTCCCCGAGGCCTGATGCCCAACCAGCTACGGCTTCTGCCTCCCTCTGCAACCGGTGCCTACGAGGCAAGAGGCACACAGCTCCGTGCCGTGTCTTTTTCACGGATTTTCCCACGTGCCGAAAACTGGACCTCGTGAAGCTTGCTTTGTTGGAAGCTTCTCACAGTTCTTCTTTGCTCTCCTGCAGAAAGGGGCGTGGTGGTGACTCAAGGGACCCAGGGTTAGAAGGGGACGTTTGACTTCCTGAAGAAAATGAACCCTCAGGCATTGCTGCTGGTCAGTTCCAAAGGACAAGACCCCATGGAGCAGGTCTGGGCAGAGGTTTGCGGTTGGCCAGCCTCTGCCAGTTGAAGGTAAAGAGGCCGGTTCCCTGAGAGGGGCCTATGTGTGAGACGGGTTACTCTGTGTGGCTGCGCACTCAGGACTGATTAGGCCTTTGGACCCAAACGGGCCCGTCCAGCGGAGTAAGGGGCAGGACGTCCAGCGCATTTTGAAAAGTGCAGGGTGCGAGAAGTTCATCCACTTATAGTCTATGGAGTGCTCTCCAGCCCGAGCAGAAGGCTGCTCAGCAGGTGGTGGGTTCCGGGCACTGGCTCATGGGTAGCACTTCTGAAAATTAAGATAGGCTGGAATAAATAGATGCGAGTATATCGTAATAATGTTTAGCATTGGCTCCTGGAAGTCACCTTTCTTATGGAGAGAGAGCACATGAGAGCATAGGCCCTTCTGGTTGTGACGGGAACGCCATTTCTCACTTTAGATTCGGCTGAGAGAGGGAGGTCAAATTCCCAGGGAAATGGATTCTGAGCCAGAGACCTGCAGGCGGTGGGTTTGCTGGGAAGACCGGTGGTGGAGCGACACCCGAGAGGGGGGGACAGGGCAGGCCTGGGGGGAGGAGGACTCGTGGGGGGGTGGTGGTGCTCCAGCCGGGAAGTTCGAATCGGGCAACCCCAGGCCCGTGGATGGGGAGGCCTCACCCTGATTCTGCCCCCAACTGCAGGAAAAACCCAAGCCCATCCTAGGCTGGCCAGGGCACCTGCCCGTGCTGTCCAGGAAGCCTTACTGTGTGAGCAGTAACCCTTCTCCTACCCTTCTGGTGTGTGTGTGTGTGTGTGTGTGTGTGTGTGTGTGTATGAGAGAGAGAGAGAGAGAGAGAGATCAGTCCTGACACACGAACCAAACTGTGGACGTAAGGCAGTAAGCAGCACCCCCATCCTCCACCCTGCAGATGCCAAAAGTACCCTCTTCCCTGCAACTGTGACGACCAAACGTCCCCAGACATGGCCAGAGGCCCCTGGGGGACAGAGCCGCCCCAGCTGGAACCACTGTCCCAGACAATAAATGAGCTTTTACTCGCTGGCAAGTGATCTCGAGATTGAAGACCAGGGCGCTGCGCTCCCAGTACTTTTGGGTGGCACCCAGGAAAGACCGGTGGCGAGTCTAAATCCTCATGACTCAGCAGGCTGGTGGAGCCGGTTTCATGGCTCTTCGTGATTAATCGAAGTGTGTGAGCTTCTTGCAGTCTGCTGTGAGATCGGAGCGGGTGGCCTGGCGCGAGAGCCGGCTGGAGGCCTTAAACTTTATTTATGGGCTGTTTGGAAGGCACGGAAGCCATTCCGGCCCAGTAAAAGGGGGTCATGTGGCGCTTCGCCTCTGCCCGCCACTTGCGAGTCCGTTTTATGAAGTGGAAGTGGAGCAGAGTGGTGGGGCCGGGCTTTAATCACTGGTGTTTGGACCTCCCCTCGTGGGAGCCAGGATGTGATTTCCAAGATTGGAAACTGCAGAGAACAAGAGGGCAGTCGGCTGAGCTGGAAGGAGCGGCTTTTAAATGAACAACTACGGCAGATGTTTCTGCTGACGATCGCAGACCACAGGACCCCACACTTTGCCTTGGTTGCCTTAAGTTTTAAATCCACGCTCCCTCCAGGACACGGGCTGTGGTGGGGCGGGATGGGTGCACGGCTGCATTCAGCCCGCCCGGTCCTTATTTCCAGAATCCAGCGGCATGCAGGAAGGAATGTTCCCCAGCTCCCATTCGGGGTAAGGCATAACAGGATTTTCCTGATTTGAAAGAAACTCTTCTATTTTAGTGGTACCATTAACCACACATTTTAAGGGTATAATTCATTTATAATGTACT
>PVJI01032373.1:0-12269 GCA_004026765.1 Micronycteris hirsuta
GTTATAAGCACAAAGGTACCATTGACGAGTGGTCTCGGTGAAAGCCTTCGGAAGTGTTGGGGATGTAGCCTGGGCCTCATGCTCCCCATTGGCTGCCATTGTCAATGGTATGAAGAATGATTTCAGTGTAACTTGTACAAGAGACCACCTCCATTGCCATCTGCCTGAAGAATAAAATTTTATTAGAACTTAAAATACAGCAACAATAATAATGCAGACCCTCAGAGTTATTTTGGGCCACGTACTCTTCTAAGTACTTTATGTATATTCCCTACTTTAATCTTCCCGACATCCTAGTGAGGCAGGTAGCATTATTACCTCCATTATACAGATGAAGAAACTGAGATACAGAAAGTTTAAGTGATTTGCTCAAGGTGACACAGCTAATAACTGGAGGTTGTGGGAATCAAACCCAGGCATTCTGGCTCCCATGTAGATACTGCCTCTCAGGCTGTTCAGTGAAGCATCTCGTTGTCACCGAAAGCAGCATGTTAACTTTGATAATCACTGGAGTAGCCATGCTCATTCATATTTGTGAATGTTTAAACTCACACTTGACGTGGTGCCTGGAATACAAAAAATGAATGTTTACCATAAGATAACTTTCTATTTTTCCCATTTGACCAGTTTATAAATTTGTATATTTATCTGATAAAATGTAATTTAAGATCATGAGTAGTGCTTTTGTTTGAGTACTAGAGAAGTGGTTGGTGATCTTTTCTGTAAAGGACCGGGTTGTAAATACTTTAGGCTGTGCGGGCCATGAGGTTTCTGATGTCACAACTCAGCTCTGCTGTTTCGGCATGAGGTAGCATAAAGAAAATGCAGATGAAAGAGTGTGCTTGTTGTCCAACAAAATTAAAGTTACAAAAACAGGTAGACTTGTACTAGATTATCAGTAGTTAAAAGTTGTTTTTTTTTTTCTTTCTTTTAGTTACGAGAAGCACAGGATCGATGCACAGCGGCCAAAAGATGTGCTGAGGAGACGCAAGATCACGTGCAAAAGTATAAAGCAGCACAGACAATAACATGAGTATTTATAAAGCAGATGAGGAGTGTGTATGAGAATTAGATCAGTTAGGATAAGAAATACATCAGTGTCAAGCTGGATAAATATTTCAGCTTTGAAATATTTTAAAATGCATAATTTGTGTACATTACCTCTAAATTTTGCAGATTATCCACAAAACACAACTAGAAAAATAGCACAATTAATTGCCAATTCATCTACTTTTCAAATTTTAAGAGTTTATGTAATTGCACCTTCAGATGTTTATTCAGAAATTATCTGCTATCTTTTAAATTGATGTGTGAAAATAATTATTTTAAAATGTACATTTTAGGCTTGAAATTGAAAATGCCAACCTAACAGTTACAATCAAAGAGCAATCGCTGAAAATTGAACAGCTTCAAACAATCGTGGTAGGTACAAATTCAGTAAGTCAATCTCTTAATTTCCATCATACTGAAAAGGACGTTTTCTTTCTCTAGTAATAGTGTATAAGATATTTTGGGCAATATGAAAAGTCATTGTTAAAAGTATTTATTGTATTCATATGATATTTGTTACTAATAATGTAATTCCTGTTTATAAAGGAAGCTGAATTCATCAAATTATTTTTCTAGTAAGAATTTAATTAAAAGATTGTGATAGAGTCTGTCAGTATGATATGGAATATAGAATCTTTCAACCTAAGGAATGTTTGAATGTACACTAATGCATGAGAATGTTTTGGAGGTATGTTTTCTATATTCTATTTTTTCTGTTATTAATGATGGGATAAAATAATTTTGATAAAATTTTATTAGTTTCCATTTGTTTATATATGAAGAGAAAAGCCATGTGATAAAATCAAAGTGCCCTTTCAGAGACTCTAGAAACTCACCTCTCACTGTCTTAATAGCTGTAGCTCAATGCGAGTTCTTATTACATTATGTTATTCTATCATTTACAACAGAATAAAAAATAAAAATTAATATAGTATATTTGAAAAATAAAAAATAAAAAGATTGTGATAGTCTAGAAGCAATATTTGACATATACCACATTTTGTTTATGCATTCATTCGTTCAACATTTAGGTTTTTCCACCTTTGGCCTATTGTTGATAATGCTGCTATAGACATTGGAATACAAATATTTGTTTGAGTCCAGAAATCTGAGTAGTGATTTAATGTAGAATTCTGAATTTCTCTTGTAATCAGATTTTGAGAATGAATTACTTTTAACGTTGTAATACGTTGTCTTCATCAAGAATGAGTACTAAGTCATCATGCAAGTGTTTTGCGAAAGGAGTGCATTTTTTCCCTTTGCTGGATTTTGAAAAGGAAAAGAGATGCCAGTGAAAAAGTAGAAGTGGCTGTTCATTCGGGCCCTCACATAGCAACACAGTGCTCCTAGCATTGCAAGTTTAGAGACGACTCACTTGTGCTAATCAGCCTTTCAAAGACTGACAATCCCGTCTCAGAAAAGATGGCTGTGTAATCCAGGACTCCAATTAACTGATGAATGGTGAAAACTACACAGCTATTTACTAAGTCGAACAGGATTTCTTCTGCCATTCGTACTCTCCTCTGTAGGAGAGGCTACCTATAATTTGAGATCAGAAGACTGCGTTGTGAACCCAAAGTTGGAGCAGTGAGGTTGGCGCACCTACCAGCTAGTTTCTTTCCGTCACAATAGCTCGGGCCATGCAGTTTCAGTACACAGACATACCTATCAGGGGGCCTAGAACGTTGTGTTGGCTGGTTCTTCTTGTGCATGAAGAACCATTGAAAATTACTTTTTAGACTTTATACAAGTCATATTGTATTAGTATACTTTTCATACAAGTGAAATGATAATATGTTGATAAGGAGTCTTCTGTGAATGAGAGTGCCAGGAAGTGTTGCCTTACAGTTTCATACAGAAATCTATAAGGTATCAAAAACTGAAAAATATGTAAGAATTCCCCAAGTTGATGAGCTTATGCAAAAATAATAGGGGATATTTTTAGATTCCTATAGAAATGAATTAGGTTTATGACATGAAATTATTGGCCACCATAAAGTCTATTCTGTGAATCAAAAATTTAGTAAGAGACAGCTTTTCACCAGTTTAATCAATAGCTCTAACTTCTCTAGAAGGTTCTCGCGTCATGACTCCGCAGACCCGAGACTACCTGGGCTGAGATATTTGACCAACACAATGTTGAGGTGAAGAGTCTGAATTGGCAAGAAGAAGATAGCTCTGGCTTTGTCAAACTGTCAAACAATATAGTTGAGTGTGCAAATGAAAATGGCTTCAGAAGGGTTCCATAGGTCAGGTCTCTATGGAATAGGAATTTTTTTTTAAATGCAAATAATTAATGATCTGATGCTTGTGAAATGTTTTGCATTATAAGAGAAAAACAACACAGAGTATTCTGGTCAACCTCCTGAGGGAGAAGGTGCCCCTCAGATTGGAAAATAGCACTACACTCAAAGTAAAACCAATGAGAATCAACATAAAATGTACAGGATTAGCTATCCACAAAGGTAATCCCTACCAAGTCATGCTTTATGAGTGTGTGGTTGAGGATAGACAATAGTCTATGAGGAACTAGAAGGGAGAAAGAACAGGACAGATGATCTCAGGAAAGGGGTCAAGGCTTGAAATGTTGATTGGGGAGTCTGGTTTGAAGTGTTGAGATTTAAGGAACTCTGAGTTTAAAAAAAAAAAAAAAAAGAATAGAGTCCAGGACTCGAACATTTGGGTCTCTGTTTAGAAATGAATTGGGCTTAGAGGAGCAGAGGGAGGGTGTGTGTGGTCACCGTTATCAGCTGCTGCTGAGAAGTAAAGCAGGATAAGGACTGAAGAAGAAGATGACCCTCAGAAATCTGTTAGTGCAATTACAGGATTGGACGTCAGCTTCTTATGTAAAAGAAGAGAGGAGGGTGAAATATGAGTATGTGGATGAGACCTTGCATTAAAGGATATTAGAGTTGAATGGAAGAGATTGAAAGAGCTGCAAGAATCAAGTAAAAGTGGTGTTTTAATAAAATATAGAGAGACAAACTTTATTTAAAGAGAAAAGGAAAGACTTTGCTCTTCAAATAGAGAAGCCGAACCCTACGGAGCAGTGCTCACAGAGAGCGGGAGTCTCCATCTCAGCCGCCGTCAGCTGTCGTCCTGAGTGCGGGGGGCTGCGCGCGAGTTTCCAAAGGTCATCTCAGTGAGATGCGGCGTGACAGAGTCTGGCATGTCTGAAATATGGATGAAAATATTTCTTGGGCATCTTTAGAAATTAAAATGTCAGTGTAGCACTCTCTTAAAAAATGCTTAACACTTTGTATTGTATGTGTAAAAACCTCCATTTTAACAAATTTTGGCAATTTAAGTTCCAGAGAGAAAATAATGAAAATGTAATATCAATTTAAGCTGCAGTAAGGAGTCATTAGTTTTGAAACCTGTTCATAGTGGCATTAGGTTTAAAAGCTGCATTTTATGAACCTGTCTGCACACATATTATTCATGAACTCATAGTATATAATACTTTTAAGAAAGATGAGTGAGTCTCTAGATTTTTAAAAATAATTTTCTTTAAAATATTTTTCAAAGTCTCAGGATGAAAGGGAACAATTAAAGAAATATAGTGAGTTCAAACAATCTCTGGAATATAGCTTGGATCAAGAAATGAAGAAAAATAATGAATTAGAAAAAGAGATAACCAGGTAAGACTTTAATATTTCAGATTACATTTTACATTAATTAAGATTTAACTGTCATTCTACTTTATTAAAACCAAAATACAAATTTATTCTCTATCTGTAATTTTCATAATTAAATTATCCTATTTAAAAATTTACTTCACAATCTCACAGCACAATATGAAACTTTTTTGAATGCCAAAAGATTCTGCTTACTCTTTAATGATTCCTAAAACAATAGTGAGAACCTTTTGCATATCCTGTAAACTGCGCTTTTCACGTCTACCTTGAATCTTTATTTCTACAAGACATCTTTGCTCTCTTTGGTAATCTTTCCTCTTTTAGTGGTATGCTTTTCTTCAGCATTCAAATAATTTAATACCTAGAAACCCATCTGTGTCATTGTTTAACAGCCTCAAAAGTGATCTTGATTTGGCTTGTTTTCTTTTTAGTCATAAAATATATCACACATACCAAAATGTACACATGACTTAAAGAAGTTGAGTAATCCTGTTTCTGCCACTCACATAAAAAAGTAAGGGCATCTTTCCCCATGTCTGGGAAGCCCCACAGGCTTCCTTTCCATTTATTCACTGAGTATTCGTTTGTTCTCTGTTTCTCATCAGTGTTTTTCCCCTCATTTAAGTGTCTTTCTCAACATTGTTTTGTATCCCTTCCACTCTGTTAACATTGTGCCAGCAAATGTCTCCTCTTAAAGCAGTCTGGAGGAGACTGTTACGCATCATCCCTGATTCCTTTCTTCTAAAACCCTGCCCCTTTCTGAATTTCCCTTCGACTAAAGCTTCAAAGAGTTTTCTTTCCTGCTTCTCTTTCTATCTTGAATGATCTCCTTGGTGTTTTCTGTTAGTACTTTTCTTCTTATAAACTGTCGTCAGTAGGTAACAAAAGATATTTTTGTGTCTTTCAAAACATTTGCATATAATTATGCTTTTCTTTTCCATTTTGGATTTTAATCTCTGGTTTCTAGTTGATATTTAATAATAGGTTAATGTTTTATAGTAACATACTAAAATGAATATTAATAACAAGAACTCTGTGGTTACAATATTAGCACTATATCATATGTAGTGAATTTTTTCATTCTATTTACATAAGATAATAATTTAGATAGTATGCTTTCAAACAATATTAAATTGGAATAAATGAAAAGATTATAATTTATAGATTTGTTTATTTTATAAGATAGGCCATAATATCTGTTAAAATAATTACTAAGTATTTACTCTTAAAGAATTTGACTTATTTTGTACATTTCTGCAGATTTAAGAAACTCTTAAAAATTACAGAAAGGAAGCTAAATGAATATGAAAATGCAGAGCTTAGTTTCCCTGGAGATTTAAAATCAAATCAAATTGAAGTGGATATTCAGATTAATATGTTAAAACATAAGGTAATTTTAATCAGTTTTGGGACTCCCAAATCACCTAATTTGGGGAATTATATATCATTCAATGCTTTGAACAGTGAAATACATATTTTTCTATGAGTTTTATAGACTTGATGTCAGTGAAAGGGCTTCTTTATCATTTTTCTATAAAAAGGACATACTGTTAACTCTCCTGTGTCTGGAACCCCAGCAAGAAGCATACCATGACGGGAGCCCAAGCAACAGCATGAAATCCAAAAAATTTTTTGGTTAACAACTTTATTGCGTTATAATGAAAATTTTCACAGTTCACTCATTGACAGTGTGCCATTCAGTGGCTTTTTGCACATTCAGAGTTACGCAGTCACCATCATAATCAACCTGAGAGCATCTTCATCACCCTCAAGAGTCACCCCGTGCCCTTCAGCGACCACCCTGTGCCACTTGCCACGTCCCCACTCTTTCTAGCCATCGGGAGCCACTGCTCGCGTTCTGTCTGCACACGTGTGCTCTGCTGGGCCTTTCCTATCAGTGGGACCACACGATATGCGGTCCTTTGTGACTGCCTTTTTAACTTAGCGTAATGTCTTTCAGGTATCATCAGTACTTCACTTCCATTTATTGCTGAATAACATTTCACTGTATGGAGTAACCACATTTTTTTATCTGTTCATCATTTCATGGACCTTTGGGTTGTTTTCACTCATTGACATTGTTAATAATGCTGCTGTGAACACTCATGTCCAGGTTCTTAAGTGGGCCTATGTTTCCATTCTCTTGGGAATATACTTATAAATAGAGTAGCTGGATTATATCTTTAACCTGTTGAGGTACAGCCAGAATGTTTGCCAAAGTGGCTTCACCATTTTCATTTTTATTTGCAGTGTAAGGTTTCCAATTTGTCCACATTCTTGCCAACACTTAATATTACTTGTCTTTTGATTATAGCCATCCTAGGGGGTGTGAAGTGGCATCTTATTGTGGTTTTGATTTGCAATTTTCTAGTGAATAATGATGTTGACAGGGCTCATTATCCATTTGTATATGATTTTATTTATTTATTTATTTATTTTTTAGAGAGAGGGGAAGGAAGGGAGAAAGAGAGGGAGAGAAACAGCAATGTATGGTTGCCTCTCACATGGCCCTCACTGGGGACCTGGCCTGCAACCCAGGCATGTGCCCTGACTGGGAATCAAACCGGGACCCTTTGGTTCCCAGCCCGCGCTCAATCCACTGAGCTACACCAGCCAGGGCTATTACCCATTTGTATATCTTATTAGAAGAAGTGTCCGTTCAATTATTTTGCCCATTTGGATTTTTTTTTATTACTGAATTGTAAGAGTTCTTTATATATCCTAGATACAAATCCCTTATTAGATACAAGATTTTTAAGTATTTCTCCCACTCAGTAGATTACCTTATCACTTTCTTGATAAAACACAGAAGTTTTTGATTATGATAAAGTCCAGTGAATCTGTAATATTTTTGTCTTTGGTTTCACATCTAAGAAAAATATCCAAATCCAGTCATGAAAATATACACCAGTATTTTCTTCTAAGAGTTTTATAGTTTTAGGTTTTACATTTTGGGGTAATTTTTATATATAGTAAGAAATAGCAGTCTAATTTTATTCTTTTGCATGCAGATATCCAGTTGTCCCAATACCATTTGTTATAAAGACTTCATGTCTTATTTAATTTTTTGATACCCTTCTTGAAAAGCACTTAGCCATAAATGTGAGGGTTAATTTTTGGATTCTCCCATCTAATTCATTGATCTGTATGTCTGTCCTTATTCCAGTACTGAATCAAATTTTATGAGAACTCTTTCCTGGTCATCTCACATACTACCAGTTTTATGTAATATTAGAAAATCAGTATAGTGGAATGTCCTTAACTCTACTTTTGTGGAAATCTTTTGCCTCTTGATCAAGCCTGTGGCCAGCTTTTGTTTTGCTGGCTCTGACATGATGGGAAGGTAATCTTACAGAGATAATGTTCATTCCTTTTTCTCCATCTAAACCTTCAGTCTCTAACCCAGTGCCTCTAATTTCATCCCATTCCATTAAATCCTGGTAACAGGATCTGTTGACTTAGGCATTCACTTCATTGTGTTTAACTCATAATTAATAGACTCACTGACAGATTTCACTGCCCCCCTTCAATAAATGGTGTTGGAAAAATCGGACAGATACATGCAAAAAAAAATAAAACTAGACCACCAAATACACCATACACAAGAATAAACTCAAAATGGATTAAAGACTTCAATATAAGCCATGAAACCATAAAAATCCTAGAAAAAAACATAGGGAGTAATATTTCAGACATCTGTCTTAGCAGTATTTTTGCTGATATATCTCCTGGAGAGGAAAAAAAAAGGAAAAAAATAAACAAATGGGACTACACCAAAATAAAAAGTTTTTGCACAGCAAAAGAAATCAACAAAATGAAAAGAAAACCCACCAAATGGAAGAACATATTTACCAATGTTCCATCTGATGAGTTAATATCCAAAATATATAAAGAACTTACACAACTCAACACAAAGGAGACAAACAATCCAATTAAAAAATGGTCAGAGGGCCTGAATAGACACTTCTCCAATGAGGACATAAAGATGGCCAACAGACATATGAAAAAATGCTCAACATCACTAATCATCAGAGAAATGCAAATTAAAACAACAATGAGATACCCCCTCATACCAGTCAGAATAGCTATCATCAATAAATCAACAAACAACAAGTGCTGTTGAGGATGTGGAGAAAAGGGAACCCTAGTGCACTGTTGGTGGGAATGCAGACTGAGGCAGCCACTGTGGAAAGCAGTATGGAGATACCTCAAAAAATTAAAAATGGAACCGCCTTTGACCCACAGTCCTACTTTTGGGAATATACCTGAAGAATCCCAAAACACTAATTTGAAACAGTATATACACTCTTATGTTTTTAGCAGCAACATTTAGAATAGCCAAGAGCTAGAAACAGTCCCATTGTGCATCAGGAGATGAGTGGATAAAAGATCTGTAGCACATGTATGTGATGGAATACTACTCGACCAATAAAAAGGAAACGTTACCTTTTGCAACAGTGTGGATAGAACTGGAGATTATTATGCTGAGTGAAATGAGCCAGTTGGTGAAAGACGAATGCCATGAGATCTCACTTACATGTGGAATCTAATGAACAAAACGAAGTGACAAAACAGAAGCATAGACACAGAGAACGGACTGACAGCTGTCAGAAGGGAGTGGGGCTGGGGGGCTGGATGAAAGCAGGTGAAGGGATGAAGAAGACCTTATAAGTATAGATATAAACACACAGACACTGATACAGTGTGGTGATAGCCAGAGGGGAAGGGGGACGCAGACCGGTGGAGGTGGGTAAAGGAGGTGGGGTCGAAGGGAGACTTTGGGGCAATGGGCACACAGTGCAGCATGTAGATGGCATTTTATTGATTGTACACTTGAAACCTGTATGGTTTATGAACAGATGTCACCCCAATATTCACTTTTTTAAAAAGCTTGAAAACAGGTGAAAGTATCACCATCATGGATTTTATTTGCAGGTTTTGCTCTACTCAGTGGCACTGCTCTCAAGGGGAGTAAATTAGTCACACACACACCCCCAAAAAAAAGTCTGGACTGTCCTCCTTTTGAAATTTCAAAACTTTAAAGGCAATGTGTGTGCTATGGAGAAATACTGTGTTATAACATAAAGATGAGACGGTCTTAACCTTTTCATACAAGCGAGCTTGAAGTTAGGTAGAGGAGAAATTGTATCTAATAGTGCCAAAGGACACTATATTTCTTTTACTATTGAGATTTAAAATGATTTCATAATGTTCTCTATCTCCTCCCTGACGGGGAAAGAACTCAGTCCGAACCGTGGACTGCTTCTCCACGGCCCGTGGCCGCTCCCTCTGAGCTCGCTGTTCCGTCCTGTCCGTGGGAAGTGGCCTGTGCCTGCAGCTCTGCTCTCCGCCTGCTCCTCCCTGCAGAACGTCTGCCATCCGCAGGCCTCTTTCTGTCGTGTCCTGTCTTGCTCTCCCTCAGAACAAGCCAGCAAGCAGGGTTTCTGCTTCCACAATTCTCTCAGAAGCTTTGAGTTTCCTGTGAACTTTACTGGGGTTCGTGCCATTAGAAAACTGCTCTTACAATTTGTTTGGGGATAAGACCTTCACCTCAGGCTTCCCAGACCTGTTGTAAGACAGTGTTAAGGATCCCACGATCCTTAAAGGAATTTGAGAATCACCTGAAATCTTTCTGAGATGTTAAGGGTTTTCCAGTCCTGGCTTCATCCTTAGACCGTGTTCACTGGAAGCATCTGGATCTGATCTGAGCCCAGAAGCCTCTTCTCTATTTTAGCATCACTTATAGTCGGATGTGTGGGAGAAGCTATCGCCAAGAAGTGGCTATCTGAAAACAATAAGTCCTGGTTCTTTTACACTTAATTGTTTTTAAAAGATTTTATTTATTTCCTTTTAGAGAGAGGGAATGGAGGGAGAAAGGGAAAAAAACATCAGTGTATGAGAGATACATCTCTCAGTTGCCTCTCACACGCCCCCCAACTAGGGACCTAGCCTGCAATCCAGGCATGTGCCCTGACTGGGAATCAAACCTGCAACCTTTCAGTTCACAGGCTGGTGCTCAATCCACTGGGTCATATCAACCAGGGCTAATAGCCTTTCTTTAGCACATCTTCTGCATTGATTTTACTTTCAGCACCTTCATAGCAACACAACAGTCCCCTTTCCTCCAGGTCTCAGGGGCCTTTTGGTCACTGGCCCGGCAGCCCCTGCTGTCAGCCTCTTCAGGGGCCCTCGGGCCTCCACTGACCGTCTCTAGGGGCCCTTTCGGTTTTCATGCTCACGCTTCTGCACATTATTCCAGGTCCCACCTACCTCCTGTTTCAAGGCACTCCTGCATGTGCATGGTGTTTTTATTAATGTTTTTTTGTTGTTGTTGTTGTTTTTAGCGGCAGCACTCTTTTTAATATGAGCATCTGTGCCAGTTACTTATTGCTGCTTAATAAGCCACCTCCAAACCTACTGGCTCAAAACAGCATTTACTTTGTTCACAAGACTGCAGGGAGGCCCGGCTCCGTGAGGCCAGCGCCTTTCTTACCCTTGCCATCAGCTGGGGTGACTTGAACCTGGGAACTGGAATTGTCCTGTTCATTCACACATTTGTCAGTTGCAGCAGGCCTCTGACTGGGACGGCGGCTGGGGCGGTCCCCGCTGGAACCCCTGCACGAGGACTCACTGTGTGGCCTGGGCTGCTCATTCCTGACAGCACGGCTGGGCTCTCAGGGTGCGCTTCCCCAGAGAGAGAAGGCCAGATGGAAGCTGTATCACCCAGACATGGACGTCGCCCAGCAGCTCCACATACTCTGTCCACCAGGAACCGTTACTTACTGAGGCCACACCTGTTTCACGGGAGGTGTGCCAAAGAATTTGTAGACATGTTTTAAAAACTCCGCATCACTCACCTTGTCTTACCAAATAAAGGAAAGCAGTACAGAGTTAGCCAAAAAGTTTATTTTTTTCCCATAAGATGGCTCTAGTAGTACTTCGTTGCCTTAACTTCATTGGAAACTATTTTGTTAGATTGAATTGTGACAGCTGCCATATCAGCATGCATTTTTTTAAAAACTTATCAAAATTGGTGAATTGTGTAGCCATTTTAATATTGAAGATGGAAGAAAACACACAACATTTTCAGCACATTATACTCTGTTACTTCAAGAAGGGTGAAAATTCAACAAACACACACACACACACACACACACACAAAGATTTGTGCAGTGCACGGACAAGGTGCTGTGACTTACCGGATGTGTCAAAAGTGGTTTGCAAACTTTCATGCTGGAGACTTCTCTCTGGACGGTGCTCCATGGTCAGGCAGACCAGCTGAAGTTGACAGCAGTCAAGTCGAGACATTGAGAACAATCAGTGTTACATACCAGGTGGGAGATAAACAACATACTCGGTATTCCAAATCAATGAAGTTATTCGTGAAAATGAAAACTGGTCAGGTGTCTTTTATGTGAAAAAATAAATGAACTTCCCAACCAACCCAATATTTCTCAAGTCAGTGTGATGGAATTTCCAGCAAGTTTTTGTTTGGTGCGTTCTCTTCTGTGGGAAGTGACAAAGAATGACAAGGTGGCACCACTGAGCGAAGCCTTTTGTTGTCCTTGTCGTTCTAAAAAA
>PVJI01032374.1:0-12276 GCA_004026765.1 Micronycteris hirsuta
GTGCAACAGCAGAGCCTTACTCACCCTCCTTCCCGTTTCATCACACTGCACATTAAAAAGACATCTGCCCAAGGGTTAGGTTTCATAAAATTAATGAGAATGTCTTTTCCCTGGCTGGTGGGGCTCAGTGGGTTGAGCATCAGGCCACAAACCAAAAGGTCGCTGGTTCGATTCTCCTGGCCAGGTACCTGGTTGGGGTGCGTGAGAGACAACAGATCAATGTCTCCCTCCCTCTCTTTCTCCCTTCCTTCCCCCTACTCTACAAATAAATAAATAAAATATTTTAAAAGAATGTCCTTGATGAAGATGTAAAAATTAAGTGAAACTGGCATTATTCTTATTTTACTGCAAGCGTATGGCGGTGGAGATACGACCAGTCGCATAGCTAACGGCACCGCCTTGACTCACACTCAGGTACTGGCCGCTTTACCTCCAGTGCTTTCGCACTAACGGTGTAAACTTCAACACGGTGAACCAGGACCAATAAGATCTTAGTAGTGTGGGTGCTAGGCACACAATGAAACATACAGATGATGTATCATAGAGTTGTGCGCTTCAAATCTATATAATCTTCTTAACAAACATCACCCCAATAAATTTAATTTTTAAAATGGGGGAAAACTCAATGGCTATTCCATTATATTGTCATTTGAAATATAATGCTATTTAAATAACATTTATTTATCTTTAAGTATATTTTATTGATTACACTATTACAGTTGTCCCATTTTTTCCTCCCCTTTATCCCTCTCTGCCCTGTACTCCCCTTTCCTCCAGCATTCCTCTCCCTTGGTTCATGTCCGTGGGTCGTACACATAAGTTCTTTGGCTTCTCCATGTCCTATACTATTCTTAACCTCCCCCTGTCTATTCTGCACCTACCCAATTATGCTTCTTATTCCCTGTACCTTTTCCTCCACCCCTCCCTCCTGATAATCCTCCATGTGATCTCCATTTCTGTGATTCTTTTCCTGTTCTAGTTGTTTGCCTAGTTTATTTTTGGTTTTCTTTTAGGTTCAGTTGTTGATAGTTGTGAGTTTGTTGTCATTTTACTGTTCGTAGTTTTGATCATCTTTTTTTTTAGATAAGTCCCTTTAACATTTCATGTAATAAGGGCTTGGTGATGATGAACTCCTTCAACTTTGCCTTATCTGGGAAGCACTTTATCTGCCCTTTCATTCTAAATGATAGCTTTGCTGGATAGAGTATTCTTGGATATAGGCCCTTGCCTTTCATGACTTGGAATACTTCTTTCCAGCCCCTTCTTGCCTGCAAGGTTTCTTTTGAGAAATCAGCTGACAGTCTTATGGGAACTCCTTTGTAGGTAACGGTCTCCTTTCCTCTGGGTGCTTTTAAGATTCTTTCCTTCTCTTTAATCTTGAGTAATGTAATGATGATATGCTTTGGTGTGTGCTTCCTTGGGTCCAACTTCTCTGGGACTCTCTGAGCTTCCTGGACTTCCTAGAAGTCTATTTCCTTTGCCAGACTGGGGAAGTTCTCATTCATTATGCTTTCAAGTAAGTTTTCCATTTCTTGCTCTTCCTCTTCTCCTTCTGGCATCCCTATGATTCAGATGTTGGAACGTTTAAAGTTGTCCCGGATGTTCCTAAGCCTCTCCTCATTTTTCGAATTCTTGTTTCTTCATTCTGTTCTGGTTGAATGTTTATTTCTTCCTTCTCGTCCAAACCGTTGATTTGAGTCCTGATTTCCTTCCCGTTACTGTTGGTTCCCTGTACACTTTCCTTTATTTCATTTTTCATAGCCTTTTTTCCTCTGTTTTGCGACCATACTCAACTATTTCTGTGAGCATCCTGATTACCAGTGTTTTTTGAACTGTGCATCTGATAGGTTGGCTGTCCCTTCATTGTTTAGTTGTATTTTTTCTGGAACTTTGATCTGTTCTTTCATTTGGGCCATATTTTTTGTCTCGGGGCACCTGTTAGCCTGTTACATAGTAAGGGGAGGAGTCTTAGGTACTCCCCAGGTCAGGGGAGGGGTCAGAGAGGGAATAATGCTGCTTGCTCAGCTCTCACCCCACTTTCAGTCACTACCCCACTACCCACAAGCAAATTGTGTCTTTCTGTTACTGTTTCCCAGGTTGGTGGGTTTGTGTATATTCTAGGACCCTGTGGGTCCCTCCAGCAGACTCTTCTGTGAGACTGGGAGTTTCTCCCGCCGCTGCAACCCCCACAGATTTTTAAAGCCAGAGGTTTGAGGCTTTAGTTTCCCATGCTGAGACCCTGGGTTGCATGTGCAGTCTGTCTCACTCCCCAGTTGTTCCTCCTGGTTTATCTGCACATGAATGTGGGATCACCAGGCCCACCAGCTGCTGCCTTGTCGTGTGTACTCTCTGCCCTTTCTGTGAGTCTGGATAAATGTTTCTTCTTTAACTCCTTTATTGTCAGACTTCCACACAGTTCAATTTCTGGCCGTTGTGTTTGTGTTTTTCTGTTTTTCAATTGGTTCTTGTCCTTCTTTTGGTTGCATGAGGAAGTAAAGTGTACCTACCTATGCCTCCATCTTGGCCAGTTGCTTATAATAACATTTATTTATAATTCCTTAAATTAAATTTGTACTTCTCTTGAGTAACAAAAAACAAACTGACTTTAAACAAACAAACAAACAAATAAAAAGAACAGTTTTTTATTTAGAACGTAGTTCTGACCTTGCCCATACCTAAAGGAGGTTTGGGGATCCCCTGGAAAATCTCCATCATTATATTTCAAATATTTCTTCTTCCTCCTTTCTCCTTCATTTCTGGGACACCAGTTCCATATTTGCTATGGCTTCTCACTGAATTCTCATGCCTCTTGCCCACTCCTTCTGTATTTGCTCTCCTTTTTATCTCTGTGTGTGATTCTGAATAGTTTCTTCTGACCTATATTCTAATTCCCACATTCTCTCTCAAGTGTGTCTAATGAGAAATTAAACTCATTATTAAATGTTTTATTTAATGTGTTGTATTTTTCAGTGTCAAAATGTCTGTTTGACTTATATATGATATATATTCATATACACACAATGTCATTTTTCATACTTCCAAAATTTTAATTTTTTTAACCTTCTGAATTTTCAGATTACCTACCACATTTTGCCTTCTAATTTTTCAAATGTTGCCTTCCAAATTTTAAAATTTATAGAATTCTAAGTCTACAGGTTTGTATTTAGAAATATATTTATATAGATTTTATCACCTTGGACATAGTGAACAGAGCTGTTTTACCATCTGTGGCTCCTGTGTTTTCTTTTCTTTACTCTGGTTTCTGTGGGTTTTCATGGCTAGCTCTTCTCTTCTCACATGCCTGGCATCTAAAAAATTATTTGCAAAAATAATGGGAGGCTTAGGATGATATTATCTTCCTCCAGAGATGATGGCCACTTGATTTCCCAGTCACCCAAGGCCATTAGGAATCAAGGGCCCCTTTAATCCAGTTTAGGGGTGGACGTTTTCGACCACAGCATGCTCTCACTCCTGTGTGCTCAGTGCTCTGCTGGAGGAACCACAGCACATACCCTGAGCACTCCCAGGAGGAGGGTCTGACCCCTCTGGGGATGGGGAGGCTTCCCAGAACAGGGGATGCCTACAATGAAACCTGGTAGGTGAATGAGGAATTGACTTCCCTCTGGTCCAGTGCGGCCTGGAAACACTTCTTAGAGATGGGCAATCAGTTTAGGATTATTGTGCAAGAAACGGAATGGTAGTGGGTGGCAAACTTGGAACTCAGACACACTTGGCTTCTATTTCCATTTGCACTTCTTACCCAAGTCCTTGGCCAACTCCACCTTTATCCGTTTCATCTATAAATTGGGAGTAAATATCACGTACTTCATCAGATTATGAGAATTCAGGGAGATGTCACCTATCAAGCATTTGTAAAATGCCTGCCACATATATGGGGCCAATAAACATTCGATCCTCTCTTTCTGGTGTGTCTGAACCAAGTTTATTTTAGTAATAGAATCCATTCCTTACTCTGAATTAGTGGAGTGTATTGGGAACATTGGGGCAGCAACATCCCAAAGGTAGTCATTCTAGATTCTTTTTGAATAGAGGATTCCTGAACACAAAAGCAACTTGTTATCCTCACCAGATGCTCAAGGGTCAAGATTTAATAGAACACCCCCATGCATTCGCTATAATTACGCCCATTTCAAGGCAAGAAAACTGAGGGTCTGGAGGTGAAGTAAATGCTGGGCCTTTGATTGGCTCCAGACCACAGTCCTTCATCCCTCTGCCTCCTGGGAGAAGCCTTGTGACACAGCAGCAACAGACCCAGAATGGGTCTTTTTAGCTTAAAATTAAGGGTGATCTGTCCTTCTGTGATGATGTAGACAGGGAGCTGTTTCATAATAACAGAGATGGACCCTTGAGGGTTTTGAAAAAGACAAGAAATGCTTTGCAACTGAACCCTGGGCCCTGCCTTGTCTAATTCAACCACATCCTACAATTTACAAGACACTTGGCCGCAATATTAGGACAGCGGTGGTCTGGCCAGGGGACAGAGTAGTCTCTGGCCACCGTGGGGTCAGAGGAGCCAACTTTTTTAGATGGAGGCAAGGATGTCAGAGGCAACAACCCAGTAAGATTGCAACCTTCCCTGACTCCTCCACTGATTCTTGTAGAGGTTCATTTGAGCTAAGGCACTTTTCCTTCTAGAGTATAGACATGCCATGCCAACTCGGTCCCACCCTGTCATTTGTCAAGCCAACTGGTTTTCTTTCTGCTTTTGGGATTTGTGGCTATGATCCAATCACTTCTCTCTCAGCTGAGATCTGCTGGAAAAAAGGGAATGGGACAGGCATTTGGGGAGAATCCATCCACCCATCCCCTTCTTGAATCTATCACAAAGAATCACATGTGCAGAACAGGGCATCTGTGGGCTTTACAGACTTGTTTTTAAAAAACTGGAGACAGGACTTCTGCCGAGATGGCAGCATAGGTGGATGCACTGAGCCGCCGCTCACAACCAGAGAGATTAGACAACAAGTTCAATAGCAAAGTCAACAACCAGAACGGACAGAATCGAACTGAGGGGAAGTCCGACACCCAAGAAGTTGGAGAGGACATTCATCCAGACCAGTAAGCGGGGCAGAGCCAGGTGGAGAAGTGGAGCAAGAGGCAGTTTGCCTGGAGAGACTCACGCCTGGCACGCCTAGCCAAAGCGTGGCCCAAGCACCCAGTGAAGCCTGCAGCCTGCGGCGTAACCGGAGAGGCCAGTGGGAACCAGTGGGCTGAGACTGGTGGAAAAGGTAGTAAAGAACTAGGGAGCGGAGCAGACTGCGCGACTCACCAGTGCAACCCACCATCCCGGGGGCGGGGGCAGGAAGGGGAAGCCCTGGACCACCTGTTGAGGAAGCCTGGGGAAGTTGGGGCGCCGGAGTGGCTCCCAGCCTCACGGGAGAGCTTATTGGGGCGAGGGTGATTGGGAGCCAGCGGTGAATGGAGCAGGAGCCATTGCTTCCTCCCAGGCCCCGCCCCCAAAGGAAGTGTCACAACACAACTATGTAGGTTGCCCTGCACCTGCAAACACCTAAGGGTCCGCCCCTTAAAGTAACAGGCACGCCAAGGGAAAAAAAAGAAAGAAAGAAAGAAAAAGGCCCAAATGAAAGATCAAAACAGACGTCCAGAAAAATTACAATTAATGGACGAGGACATAGTCAACCTATCAAATGCACAGTTCAAAACACTGGTAATCAGGATGCTCACAAAATTGGAAGAAAGGTGGACGCAAATAAATGATCAAATGAAGGATACGCTAAAGATAATGAGGGAAGATACACAGGGAACCAATAGGGAAGAGAAGGAAACTGGGACTCAAACCAACGGGGTGGACCAGAAGGAAGAAACAAGAATTCAAAAAAATGAGGAGGGGCTTAGGAACCTCCAAGACATTTGTAAACGACCCAACATCTGGATATAGGGCTGCCAGAAGAAGAGGAACACCCAGAAACTGAACTTATATTTGAACAGATAATGAATGAGAATTTCCCAAATCTGGCAAAGGAAATAGATTTCCAGGAAGTCCAGGAAGCTCAGAGAACCCCAAAGAAGCAGGACCCAAAGAGGAACACACCAAGGCACATCATCATTACATTACCCAAGATTAAAAATAAGGAGAGAATCTTACAAGCAGCAAGAGAAAAGGAGACAGTTACCTACAAAGGAGTTCCCATAAGACTGTCAGCTGATTTCTCAAAGGAGACCTTGCAGGCAAGAAGGGGCTGGAGAGAAGTATTTCAAATCATGAAAAGCAAGGACCTACAACCAAGAATACTCTATCCAGCAAAACTTTCAATTAGAATGGAAGGGCAGATAAAGTGCTTCTCAGATAAGGTCAAGTTCAAGGAGTTCATCATCACCCAGCCTTTACTATATGAAATGTTAAATGGGTTTATATAAGGTATAGAGAGATATCAACAGGGGAGTGGGAAGAGGAGGGAGGAGGAAAAAAATACAGAGAAAAAGTAGCATAAACAGTAGATAGAAAACAGACGGGGGAGGTTAAGAATAGTATAGGAAATATAGAAGCCGAAGAACTTATGTGGATGACCATGGACAAAAACTAAAGGGCGGGGAATGGGGGGAGAGGAATAAAGGAGGGAAAATGGAGCAATTGTAATAGCATAATCAATAAAATATATTTTTTAAAAAATGGAGACAAAATATGTCCCAGGAGGGAATGGCTAAGAACCATAATGTAGCCAGACCATGGGATGCTATGCAGTAGCTAAAAAGAAAGAGAAAAAGAAACCTGTATTGTTTACTAGGCTAGATTTCTAAGACACATCATTGAGGGCTACAGCATGTACAGAATTATTATTCTTTTGTGTAATGATATGTGGCAAAGTCATCCCACAAAATAATGGTCTATATTTTCTATGAGTACATATCTGTGTATGTAAAAGCGCAGGGACAAGCTCTGAAGGATCAGAAGACCCTAGTACCCACCCACCCCCTGCAATAAAAAGGAAAAGTTCATACATCCAGATAAAAGGGAATACAGATGCAGGAGAATAATCAAAAGGGACTCTGTCTTATCTCTAGCATTTGAAGGTTTTATTTAAAAGACTATATTTATGTATCACTTATATAATTTCAAATTAATTTTTAGAAGGTAGAATGGATGTGGAAATATGATGGAAATTGTGGCAGCTGTCCTATTGTCCAAAAGTTATCTGCTGCCCTCCTCTTTCAGGGGAGGAGTATGCCTCTGTCCCATCAGCATCAGGCTTGACCAGGTGACTTGCTCTGGCTGATGCACGGTGAGCAGAAACCATGAGCCTCACTTCTGAGCAGACACTTGGGGATCCCATGTGTAACCCGCATGTTCTTTTTCCCTCTTCCATCAGACCGGAGATGTTTCAAACAGAGGCTGGTCCCTTCAGCCTGGATCCCAGAGCAGACAGATATGACACAGAGCTGCTGCCAACCGGTGAGGGCCTGGTAATGTTTAATGTGAGCAAGCAATAGGCCCTGGCTGTCATAAGCCACTGAGACTGTGGGACCATTCGTCACTACAGCAGATCCTAACCTCTACTAGTCTATACTGGCCTAGGGACAAGAAGAGAGAGCAAGCAGTCACTCTGGAGCAGAGAGTCCAGGGGGACAGGGAGACAAGGTTTGGGGTCAGAAAGGCAGGGAGATCGTGGGTGGGGGTGATACTGAAAGGGAACTGGGGAGAAGATCAGCAAAGACTAATTTTGCCCATTTTTCAACTTTGCCCTCGGACCTTGTTCTCCATTGCCTACTACTGACCAAAGGCAGCAATTTTGGATGCGGTGCATTGCCCTTCATCACATGGCACTTGCCCTGGGCTAACTGGCAGATCTTTCCAGGGAAGTCCTAGAAATTTTCTGAGAAGACACTCCCAGAGTGTCTGGGTCGGAAAGTCTGGGTGTCCATCTGCCCTGACCTGTCTTAGCGGGGCGCCTCAGCTGTGCATTCCTGGAGGGACCTACAGTTAGAACTCCACAGTTGCACACACTGGGAGAAAGCTACAGTCCAGTTAACAAAGGAAACCCTATATCATGATGCTTGACTCTGTAACTGGACTCAGACAGTAGTTGAGGCCGACCGGCATGGAAAGTGATTCAGATAAGTTTACGTGGCTCGGTCGTGTCTTTCATTTTCATTTTGAATGATGGGACAGAAAAGAGCTCATGGGCCCTGAGGCACGAAGAAAGGGGCTGCTATTAGACAAATCAGGGTTGCAGTGCGCAGCACCTGAGCCATCGGGTGGCCTTGGACAAACTAGTTAATCAGCTGGCCTTGAGCTGCACGGGAAAGAGACAGGAAGTGAGTGTTGTTATTAATGTCTCTGGGCCTCAGTTTGATCATCTTTAAAATGGGCTGAAGGATGCCCACTTTGAATTCATGTAAGGAACACATGCATGTGCTGAGGGACCTGTTGATGGTGAATAGAATAAAGACTATACAAAATAAGACCTGCTGAATGAGGAGGCAGAAGCCTCCCAATACAGGGTCGGCAGGGAGCTCCCTCACTCTCTGAGTTGGCCCTTTGGGGAAGTGAACTCCCGGTGTTATTTTGACTGAATGTGCAGTTTCAATACACTCACACAAAGGAAGCAAAACTTCCATACACTTTGACTCAGGATGCAGTTTGGCTTCTATAGTAGAGTGAGTGCTGATACCCACCCAGTAGAGAAAGTGTCAAAGTGAGGGAAGCAGTCCCGCCCCCCTGGGTCCTCAGTTCAAGAGCTAGGGGGAGGAGACCCCACCTTCCACTCCAGGATGGCTTGGAACTTGTATCTGGTCAGTCAGAACATTCCATTCCCTTGGTGGTGACAACTGGCTCCATCATTCAGAAAGCCCATAGAGCCATAGAGTTGTAACGTGATTTCTGCTGGGACCACTGAGAACAAGGCAAATCCATAATAATGACGCTGGGACCGTGTAAGTATGGAGCTGGTCAGGGCCACCATGTGCGGAAGTGAAAGGAAAGGAAACAGAGAGAAGCACAGAATAGAGGAGAGAAGGAAAGGTCGCTGATGGCATTGTTTGAGTCCCTGCGTCACACCAATTCTCATTTATCCCACTGGCCAGTAACTCTCTCTGATTCAGGTCAATCTGAGTTGGTTCTGTGTCTTAAAACAGAAATAGTCCTTGCTACCCATCTTTGGTTTCTCTTGGGCCTCCCTCAATTTCCCACTGTAGACATGGGTGAGTTGGGTCAGACTCTGTCTTCATGGGTCTCTGATTCAGGACAGAGACATTTCCAACTCCTCTCTTCTGACCCTTTGACTCCAAGAGCTCCAGGGCTGCCCCAGTCAGGTGGCTCTGGCTGTCTTCATCTGTCCCTAGCGGCCCACCACCATGGAAACTTGTGTGTTTGGTCCTAAATCTTCCAGCTCAGGCAGCTGAGACTCTGAACTCCAGAGGAACAGCAGGGCAAGTGTCACCCTGTCCCAGGAGGAGGAGAGTGGGGCCAGTTTCTCCGCCCCCACCCAGCCATCTAGAGCATCGGAGCCACGCCCTCCTGGCCAGATTGGAGAGGGTCCAGGACGCTGCACAATGTGCCCCTGGGTATGTCCAAGGCCAGGCAAGTGGGTGCTCCTGTTGCCCAAGCCTGGGTCAGATGGGGCCCTCTGAGCTCCACCTCAGGGAGGCTGTGGGCAACTGTCACATGCTCATTCACTCTCCTGCAAATGGCCAGTAAAGAGCATCTGCTCAGATCTTCCCAGTGGTGCACAGAGACAGAGAGCCCCACCCTCCACCACCACACCTGTCTCACCTAATGCTCTTCCTCCACACATCAGGAACATGCATTCTGTGATTCTAGAACCTGGAGCAAGAAAAAGATGGCGGTCTCCACACCCTCCCTGGCCCCACTCAGCATCACCTGCACCAGCAACAGAGAGCCCTGTAGGCGACTGGATGATGGTGGGACCCACACTCTCATAGCTCCAATGGGAAGGAAGTTGATCACAACCCCTTTAGAAAATGGACCATGACATTTAGAATCCGTGTGGAGCAGGGGAACTGAAAGTAGCGCATGCCAAGCACGTTGAGCACTCCGTGAAAACCATCCTCCATGTGGTGCCAAGTCACAGGGACTCCCAGGTTCTCCAACCTCTTCTTGAACAGCAGCGATTCGTCCCGGAGAAGGTCATACTCGCAGCTCACAATGCAAGTTTCTGGGAGCCGAGACAGTACTTCATCTTCTGCAATCAGGGGTGTGTTCATCAAATCCAGAGCGTGGTTTGTCTCCAGGTAAGCGTCCTCGTCATGGGGCACACGGCACACTGCCTGGTAGCCCCTCTTCTTAAATCTCTCTGGGATGTTTTCTGCGCCCCACCACTTCCTGTACTTCTCCCACACTTCAACAGGCACATGGGCACCTTTCATGACCACGCTTTTCCAGGAGGGATGGATGTCCATGTAATAACAGAAACAGCGGAAGGCAAAATTCCTGCTGAGCAGCGGGACCCTCGCATTCTGCTGGTAGGACGGGAGTTGGAAATCCACGCTTTGGAAAACAGCATAGACCAGGAGCTGAGCACGGATCCTGGGCAGATCTGACCTGTCCATAAGTTTCAGACACATCACCACCGCCATTCCCCCTCCGGCGCTGTCGCCGCAGACCACAACCCGGGATGGATCCACCCCGTACACATCCAGGGACTTGAGGAAATGGACAGTGGCCATGAGGGAGTCTCTCATTGGCATCGGAAACTTATGCTGGGGTGACTTGCGGTATCTAAAAAGGAACAAAGGAACATGGATTACACTCATCACCTTGGCAGAGCCCAAGACACCTGTGTGTTGCATTCTTGAGCTCAAATTTCTTCCATTAACATCTCTTTCTGAATGCTGAGCAGGTAGAGTGAAGGCCTAGGGCTTCAATGAGCTGATGGAAGTCAAGTCCTCAGTGCCCGGCACATGGCCACAGTAAGGGGCACCTACTATTTCTACTGTCCCAATGCCAATTTTGGGGACAGGCTGTGATCACCAGAGCCCTGTCATCCCCCTATTATTGGTCAAGAACTTAGCTATCAGCAACATGAGCCCCATCCTTCCGAACCTACCTAATGGTATTGCCCAGACTCACCATGTATTCTATATATTTTGGTTCTTTATGAGCAAGGCCTGGTGGTCTGGGTTTAGATTTTAAATACCACTGCAATGCTCACAGGTGCTGTGGTGTCCCCTTCTGGAGAATAAAATACTACTGAATGCATCTGACTGGTGTGGCTCATTTGCTTGGGTGACATCCTTCATAGCAAAAGGTTGTGAATTTGACTCCCAGTCAGGGTACATGCCTGGCTTGTAGGCAAAGTCCGTGGTCAAGGCATGTATGAGAGTCAACAGACAGATGTTTCTCTCTCACATAGATGTTTCTCTCCTTCTCTCTCTCCCTCCCTTCCCCACTCTCTAAAAATAAATAAATAACATCTAAAATATATATACTTTTAAATACTACCCAGGGCCAGCAGATAACGTATGGGTTGCCTGCAGATCAACCACTACAACTAGACCCCATGGTTTCCACTCACCTGGCTGTCTGCAGTTTGCCAACCTGGCAAAGCTAGAACTTCTCATTTTTCAAAAGAGTCCAGAAATCTGGATTTTGGCAGAAACTTTACCATTTTAAATACTGGACTCTAAAAAGAGGGGGGTTGGCTGGCCAGGTGACTCACTGGGCTGGAGCATTGTCCCATTGCCAATGGATTGTGTGTTACATTCTTGGTTGGGGCGCTTATGGGAGACATCCAATCGATATTTCTCTCTCACATTGATATTGCTCTCTCACATGGATATTTTTCTCATCTCTCCTTTCATCTTTCTCTAAAATCAATAAAACATGTCTGCTGGTGAGAAGAAAAGGAAACATGCTTTGGACTCCACAAAGCTTCAGTCAGCCATTTCCATTCTGACGCCCCTGTTCTTAGCTACCTGGGATGCCAGCGCTTTAACTCCTGATCCCTGTCTGCCTCCCCCTGGAGGAGGAGGAGGCACAAAGTAACTTTCTTGCAGAGGTCTCCTAGTACAGCCTACTGGTGACTACTTGCTTCAGCACAGCCAGAATGGTAAGACATGTAGGGCCACCAACTGGATCAAGATTTCCATCCCTCTGCAGAGATGGTTTGGAGCCAAGAATTGTAGAGTGAGGCCCTTCTCTGATCTCTTCCCCTCATCCAGGACTGACTTCTGTATTTTTTACTCTGAACTACTAGCTGCACCACAGGAAAGCTGGGAAATGTAGCCACACCAGGATGCTGGCAACTGACATTTCTCCGTGGCACGTGCACTTAAACA